>ONZH01028673.1:0-48219 GCA_900303285.1 Rhinella marina
GTTCTGTCAAGTCTATTGGTTAATACTAAGTCCAGTATGGCCATCCCTCTAGTCGGGTTCTGAACCAGTTGGGAAAGGTAATTGTCTTTGGTTATTTCCAAGAACCTGTTTCCTTTATGAGATATATAGGTTTCAGTTTTCCAGTCTATATCTGGGTAGTTGAAATCCCCCATAATAATGACCTCATTATGATTTGCCACCTCGTCTATTTCGTTTAGAAGTAGATTTTCTATGGGCTCTGGTATACTAGGGGGTTTATAATAAACTCCTATTAGTATTTTATTATTGTTTTTGGCTCCATTTATTTCTACCCACAGTGACTCCACATCTTCATGTCCCTCACTTATATCTTCCCGGAGTGTGGGCTTTAGACAGGACTTCACATAAAGGCAGACCCCTCCCCCTCTCCGGTTTTGGCGATCCTTTCTAAACAGACTGTAACCCTCTACGTTAACTGCCCAGTCATAGGTTTCATCCAGCCATGTCTCAGTTATTCCAACTATGTCATAGTCCTCCTCACACATCACTAATTCCAGTTCACCAGTTTTATTAGTCAGGCTTCTGGCATTAGTGTACATACAGTTAAAAGGTTTAAATATATTTTTTCCCCTACACCTTTCCTTCTGAACTGTTCTAGTTCCTCCTTCCATTCCTCCCCCATTTTCCTAAATCAATTTAGATAATTTTGACTTCACTATACAATTAATGTGCTTAACCCTTCCAGCAGACCACAGATGACAAAACACATGAATGAGGCTTCTAAAGGTGGGGGCTGCTTCACTCTCTGCAGGGACGTTCGATAAATCCTCTGTTCAATGATGATGATTACAATGGATACTGAGTAAATAATTTTAACCCTTTTACTAAAACCTGCCACACCCAAATAAGCTGATCTCTGCACTGCTCCATCTATATTTTAAACAAGTAAATTTCCTACATATTATAAAACTTTTTCTGCACTCGGCATTTCTGCACTCAAGGGGTTCTCACACTGGAGCCTACAGCTGATGGAAGTACTGTGAAGGTAGACCGGTAGAAATACTGAATTTTCCCCTCACAGTGTTATGTCATTTGTATATACATGTATTTAATGCTATACATATATATATATATCTCAGCTTTGTAAATGCTTATGCAGCTGTGTAGAATGTCTATATCCTGGTATTGTGTCCAAGATGCTGCGGTGCAGTGTGTCACAAAGGAATATGTGTATAATTTTATACCTTTTTATATTATATATATATATACAAATTATATTTTCCTTTATACTCCATGTTGCTACAATGAAAACGTAGACATGTACTCTAAGACGGCGCCTGTATCCGAGACCACACCTAGAAGCTGATGTAATCTGTGCCATGTGACTTGCAAGAAACCAAGTTTCAATTCACCAGAAACGAAACCTGAGCAAGTGTTGGGACATGCCCCGATTACACAGCCTGCATGGGCTTGGGACAGGGAAGAATCATGTACTTAAAGAACCAATCAGAGAATGCCAGCTCTACCGGATGCAAAACATATATGCTTAATGCCTGCCCACTAACCATGCCTTCCTTTCCTGTACATAAGTGCCTACGCTGTGAATAAAGCATAGAACTTCTTGCCGTGCTGCCACTGGGTGCACCACGCATGAGCTGAGATTGAAACTGAACTGTGTGTCAGACTCTTTCTTAGTATGCTAGCACATGCCTGAACGATTCGGAGCGAGTGACCGACGAGTAGATGAGTGACCTCTGACATGACGGAAGTCACGACCCCGTCATCTGGCGCCCAACGTGGGGCCGGGCCAACTGACCATCGAGGACCATCGACCCAGACCAGACCTCCGACGTCAGCCATCTGTCCACTGACCCGAGGCCTGATCAACCTCTTCAGAGTCACGGTAAGTGTATGCATATATATATATGTGTCATTTGCTGTTGGCTGTCAGTGTACGGTTGTCTGGACAGGAAGGTCCATATGGATCGGTGTCCACGTTGATAGTGATACAACGGTATGGTTACAGTGCCTGGTCGCGAACCTGTTTTCATGGCTTATCACTGACTACTCGGTTACTTGTGGTTCCCTTTCTTATATGAGCGGACAAGGAACGGACATTATTGATTGATTGCCTAAATCTGACTCGAACTACAGAAATTGGGTGAATTCATATAAAACGGTCACAACATCTTACCTAGACGCAGGCTGCTAGTACGAGAAAGTAAACAGAGCAGGCGTTATCCACGTACTGGACGCAGGCCGCTAGTCTAAGGGAGTGAAACAGAGCGGGCGTCGATATTTGTGTATGTGACGTGAGGATATAGATATTACCCAGTGACTGCAATCTGTGGTTGGGGACCTAACCTTTGAGATCTTGTAACCTGGTATTGGTGGATCTAAAGGGTGGTTGTGGGGTCACGTATCTGGTGAGTAGCTACACAGATAAGTAATATCGCCAGGTCATAAATGTTACATATACATGTTGAGATTGTTCAAAAGAAAACATACCCTGCCAGACGGTGCACAGACGGCAGTGGACTTGGTTCGAGTCAGAGAAGGCAAGAAATACGTGAAGGAGGCTTCAAAGTTGTACAAACTTGCTGAGCTGCCGACCACTGGGAGGCTTCAGCCGAGTATATGGAGAAAGATGACAGACGAGTCACGAGGCTTCAAATGTTCAAAAAAACAGCACAGTCTCCCGGCTGGTGCTCAGAATGCTGTCAGTCTGGTGGAATAAAGAAGGCAAAAAAAAAAAAAAAAAAGATATGTGAAGGATGTGAAAAGCTTGTTTAAGATAATTGGGATGCCTCCAGGAGGCAGATTACAGCCCAGTGAAGGTTTGATCGATGTAGCAAGAGCCTTCTATAGAACTGCTTCAAATCAGGAAAAAAAAAAAAAAAAAAAGAGATGGATTGTGGAAAGTGTATTAAAGGGAAAGAGAAGTTGGTTAGAAGGGTAATATGTAAGTGACTTATAGAAGGATTTCAGTTTTAGTTCAGCTTTGTGTCTCCTGCAGTTTGCAGTTTCAGCCCCCCCTTTGGAATTTATGACTATGATAATCCACTTGTTATGTCTGTGTGGACCAGAAATCTGACCTTGTGTGTTGCCAGAGAACCGACTAGTAGATGAAGGTCACACAGCCAAGTTTACTGTGAGCGATATCTGCTCTACTGATGTGATGATGAGGCCAAATTAAGGGTTAAGTTGAGAATGGAAGAAATCATCGCTCACAGGGAAGTGTTCTGGCATTAGGCCAAAAAGGAGTGAACACTGGACATTCGGCCTTGAATTTACATTATATTCTAGATTTTGTGAAAAGAAAACAATGCGAGCATCAGCGGAAATTATTAAAATATAAGAAATTAGTCTGGGCAGAAATGTATAATGAAAAGACAAATGATTACTTTTACATGCTGCCAGCACAGCCCCTAAGATGACGAAGGTGGACCCTGCCGCGCTTCCGATGCAGACACATCCCCCTGCATATCACTAACCCCCTCAATCTCCCTCTTCAGAGGGGTGGACCTATAAAGTATGTCAGTGCCAAAACCATGCCCGCGGCTCACTTCCTTGTATTCAGTTATCACACAAGATGGCACGTCCTACGCGTCCCAATTTCCGTTCCAGCAGCCATCTTAACTAATCCCATTCCCACTCCGGTGGCCATCTTAACTCCTGCAACTTCCTTTCCAGGTAGCCATCTTAACTGAGGGAACATCAGTCCCTGCCCAGCGGCCATCTTAGTTACTGGTATTCTCCATGACACAGCTACAAGTGGGAAACAATGCACATAGATGCAAGTAGAAGCACAACGAGTACTCGACTTAGTAAATGAAGGATATACATATACCTGTAATTAATTAATATTGTTTAATTAGAAATCAGAGATTTTATAAATTAATAACTTTTGTTTTTCTCTTTCTAGCAGCTTGTAAATGTCCAAGAGTCGAGACAATAGTTTAACAATGTGTTGTAGGAGTGAACAACCGAAGACAATGGTATTATGTGCTAGCAATTGATTCACTTAATGTTTCTTTCTACCCCCTCCGTACAGGATGGTTTTCTGTGTGTATCCGTATCCAGGAAAGCTGTGTCTTTGAGAGTTGACTCATTCAGTGGAATGTGAATGAATGTAGCTTGAAGTTGTACTTGTGTGTGGACTGTGCGTGGATGCAGCAGAGAAAATGAAGGAATGTGTATGATGTACTACATTCGTTTTTCTTTATATGCGCATTGGGGATTTTTTTTTATTTTTCCTTGGTACCAAATATTTTGACCAAACTCTACATTTTATTTTTGAAAACGAAGCGATGAAACGTTTATGGGCCCTTCATGTTTTGTGTCTGTATTGTCAGATCTGTTTGTTTCTATGTTTGCTTTTTGTCGACTTGTTGTATGTCTAATGTACTAACATCAGAGATCTGACCTCATGGACAACCAAGACAAGACTGACTCAAATAGGGAAGCTCACAGTGTGGACTAAGGGGGGAGGGAGGAGGACAATGCTGACGTCACAGATACAAAGACAGCCCTTGTGCACATCTCCTAGTTACGAGTACTCTGTTCATTCAAAAAAAAAAAGGTTCCAATCATTTCCACATCCTGAAAAGTTGGGTACTGCTACAAAATGTGCAGAATACACAATATCACACATTTAGTAAACATCAAACATCATTAGGTATCTCAAGAAGGTTGGTTGTTAATAAAATATTAATGGTATTGTGTTTTATTTGGTTCAAAAGGTTTACATTACACAAGATACCCGGGCATTGCTATTGATTAATGTATTGAAATATGCAGGATCATTTGTCAAAATATTATGAAAGTTTGTTTGAAGTATCCTTTAATTAGACCAGATTTAGAGTCTCACAAAAGTCCTTTTTGATTTGACAGAAGACCTCTTTGGTCTCATTGGTAAGTGTTATTTACATACAGTGTTGGACCGACAAACGTTCTAAGGACATTTGTTTATTTGATCAATGATGGAGAGGAAACCACCTCAGCAACGGCTTATTCTAACGAATTGAGTTTTTTTGAGTTGACTTTTTGATTGTGTGGAACTATTCCGGTGCATCTTTCCTGTGTGCAGCTAAAAAGAGCTGGGACTGACAACCTCGGGAAAATCCAGGAGCTGCTACGTCCAGTCTACAAGGTGTGGTAAGACACAGTTGTCAGTAACCCGTCACCCAACAAGAAACAACTTCGACTACGAGTCTGCCATGCTGCACAAGGCCTTGCTGTTCGTACTATGGCTGTCCAGGGGTGGACCTTAACGGTAATCTGTGTGCCTAACCAGCAGAGCTGATGCAGACCAGTGAGGGTGGGAGGTCCTTGTGTCAAAGCTCCTCCCATAGTCAAGGTAACAGACTGTTTATCACCCACTGATAAGAGGCTCTAACATCTACACTGACACCTACACCTGCAACCCCTTCACATACATAAGGAGGGGTCATAGACTGAACTTTACAATAACAAGCATCTAGTGATGGACAATTGACTTTACACCAGAGACTTTTGTTATTATCCAAGAAGATCGAAGAGGAAACGACCACGGAGAGACACTTCTTGCTAGTCCAGCACACAGTTTTTTTTTTTTTTTTTTAGAAATCCAATGGTCCACAAGTAGGTTTCTGTCAAATGATTAGGATAAGCCCAAGTACACAGGGGGGTGCCTGTTGGGTTCCAGCCTTGGTGAAGACTACCTTTTCCCCCATGTCCGTCTAGACACTCTTGACAATTAGAAAATCAAAGATTAGGGAAAAATTCAGTCTTTAGGGGGGACTGTGAAGGTAGACCGGTAGAAATACTGAATTTTCCCCTCACAGTGTTATGTCATTTGTATATACATGTATTTAATGCTATATATATATATATATATATATATATATATATATATATATATATATCTCAGCTTTGTAAATGCTTATGCAGCTGTGTAGAATGTCTATATCCTGGTATTGTGTCCAAGATGCTGCGGTGCAGTGTGTCGCAAAGGAATATGTGTATAATTTTATACCTTTTTATATTATATATATATATACAAATTATATTTTCCTTTATACTCCATGTTGCTACAATGAAAACGTAGACATGTACTCTAAGACGGCGCCTGTATCCGAGACCACACCTAGAAGCTGATGTAATCTGTGCCATGTGACTTGCAAGAAACCAAGTTTCAATTCACCAGAAACGAAACCTGAGCGAGTGTTGGGACATGCCCCGATTACATAGCCTGCATGGGCTTGGGACAGGGAAGAATCATGTACTTAAAGAACCAATCAGAGAATGCCAGCTCTACCGGATGCAAGACATATATGCTTAATGCCTGCCCACTAACTGTGCCTTCCTTTCCTGTACATAAGTGCCTACGCTGTGAATAAAGCACAGAACTTCTTGCCGTGCTGCCACTGGGTGCACCACGCATGAGCTGAGATTGAAACTGAACTGTGTGTCAGACTCTTTCTTAGTATGCTAGCACATGCCTGAACGATTCGGAGCGAGTGACCGACGAGTAGATGAGTGACCTCTGACATGACGGAAGTCACGACCCCGTCAGTACACAGGAACACTGTGAAATCCCATGGGTAGCTATGTGAACAAATAAATACTGTTCATTATAAAAGTTAAAAAACCTTAGTATAGACTCTAGTGTCAGAGAGCACAGAGAAGAGTCATTCTCAGGGGCAGATTGGCCATAGACCGTACAGGGAAATTTCCTGGTGGGCTGATGCCCAGTGGGCCACTCAAGTCCTCTTGATGGCAACAGGCCAGGTACATAATGATCTGATGCTCAACGGCTGCAGGTGCCCTCCTGAACTCAATTGTATTACCATCCTCATGGCTGGAGAGGCAGTATTTTGTGCTGTCCTGAGGTATTTGGTCTTCTGGGGCAGTATTCTCTGCTGCACTACAGTACTGCAGGCCCCGCCTACTTGTTTTGGCCCATCCTCTGTCAATTTAGACCCTCCTACAACATGGGGCCACTTTTAGTTTTTTTTTTCCCCCGGGCCACTTAGTTCCCAATCCACCTCTGGTCATTCTAAATATTAAGACATAAAAGTACTTCACAATCACTGATCAGCTATGACATAATTTCATAACATACAAGCTACTGACAGTTTATGTATTCAAAAGTCTCAAATCAATGAGGTGAAAGCAGCTTACTTCTGAACTAGGAGAATTATCACATTACAAGAAGTGTTACCTTTTACAACCATGCCCAGTTTTCACCAATTGACTGATAACGTCCACCTCATATACGGATGGCTATTTCAAGAATTGTATATTAACAATAAAACCCTTAGTAGCTTTTTCCCATTAATTTAGTTGCAATAACATATATTCAGTTTTATTAGATATCCACAAATCTGGGAACAAATTTTTCTTAACTCATTTTCAGAGCAACATCTTTAACATTATCATTAAACAGACAATTAGTGCCTCATGAGAAGATACTCTTCTTCTTCCTTTTCTATAGGCAAGACAACAGAATAGATCAGCCTGTCCGTCTTTACACAAGGCTTTGTTACACATATCAATAAAACTTCTCATTGCTCCTATAAAAGTATCCAGAACTGTGGCGTCCAACACTGAGTTAATGAAAAAACACATTGAAGTACCACTTATACTTCAATGCCCCTGAATCCTGAAATATCAGGCTCACAAGATGACTTTTTCTAGTTTAGATACAGGCGCTTTCTAATGTGACCTAGCCCAGGGGTGGTTGTAATCTGCATCCTGTGACAAAAACAGCAACTCCTGTATCAATTATAAAACCCTTCCTCCACATATTCAATACCCTTTACTCTGGCAGTATCCATGTCCTCAAAGAGACCATCAGCTACAATTCTCACTCTCTTGCTTCCCAGTTCCAGTCTGACAGAAGTATTAGACTGAGAAAGAATAATGGGCCCCTCCTCACAAAATTAACAGTCTCATCAGGACACCTAACTGACCACAACAAAGGGAATTGATGGCTAAATAGCTAATTCTCTGAATTCTGTTGAACGGCTGATACTATCCAGGATCAATACTTAACTCTTTCTTTAGCTATATAGAATAATAATGTCCTTATCTCTGAATGTTAAAGGGGTATTCCCATCTCACTGATCAATGTTTAAAACGGAATACTGGTGGCCATGATACTTTTTGTAATTAGAAGTCATTATACATATATCCCTCATATCGATAAAATGCTATTTTCTTACCCTCTTGTTTACATTTGGTTCCCCTAGGTTATGGCCCGCTTTTCACATATTTACCACGGGCCACGCTTGCGCAGACAGGAGTCCTTTTTCACCCAGGCAGCCGCTGCTTGTATTTGGAGCGCGCACATGCGCGCTCCATTCCCGGCTGTCTGATACAGAGCAGCGCTTGCTCTGTATCAGATGCGGGCAGCCGCGCATGCGCGGTAGCTGCCTCCTTCTCCGCGATGTCTGATACAGAGCAGCAATTGCTCTGTATCAGATGCGGGCAGCCACGCATGCGCTGCAGCTCTTTTGTGTCCATGCCCACATATAGAGCCACGGGCTCTGTATGCGATCACAGACATCGCTAAGAAGAGAGAGAGAAGAGGATCGGAAACACCTGAATCTACAGAGGTAAGTATAAAAAAAAAAAAAAAAAAAAAAAACACTATACTTACCAACGATTTGGGGCCCAAAACAAAGTTACTCTTTTTATATATAATTATATATAATTATGAAAAAATATAAAAAATAAATTATGCCTGCCAAGAAAAAAATTGGCTGGGTACACTAATTGATTTTTGGGACACTAGGGGACACTGGGTATGGTGGGGGCTATAATAATTGGATCAAGATTGAGGGGGGAAATATATATATGTTCTATAGGGGGTAAAAATTGAGTATCACTGATTTTTTTTTATTTTTTATATACTGATTTTGGGGACACTAGGGGACACTGGGTGTGGTGGGGGCCATAATAATGTGGAGGGAGGGTGAGGGGGGACATACATATATGTTCTATAGGGGGAAAAAATTGAATATCACTGTTTTTTTGTATTTTTTATATATTGATTTTGGGGACACTAGGGGACACTGGGTGTGGTAGGGGGGCTGTAATAATGTGGAGGGAGGGTGAGGGTGGACATAAATATATTTTCTCTAGGTGGAAAAAATTGAGTATCACTGATTTTTATTTTTTTATATGTAGATACTAATTTTGGGGAAATTTATTTTCTCTAGGGGGAAATAATGAGTTGATATACACTGGGGAGCGCATTTTTATTTTGAGGAGCATTTTTTTTTATTGTTTTTTAAATTGAGGTTTAAAGTGACATCACTGTATTTATTATCCCTGTACGGTGACATCACTGTGTTTATTATTAGTGTTGAGCGAGCTGCTGGACGGAAGGAATCGCTACAAAGTAGAAGCCTGAGGAGGTAAGTGGTTTGTGTTTGTTTGTTTGTTTTCTATTTTTCAGGATCGTGAATGCAGAGGACTACGTCGGATTCGGTGGATTACGTCGGACCAGCTTTTTTATTTTTTAAATAAAATGGTCAAACGGGTCTGGGGGAGTGTTTATTTCAATAAAATATTTTATAAGTGTGTGGGTTTTTTTTTACAACACTGCAGTTTTAGTAATCATAGCTATCTACAGACGGCCCTGATTACTAATACTGGGCTTAGTGCTGGCCGGTATGGCCGGGCACCCCTGGTGGCGGTGGGTGCCGAGGTAATAGATGTTGGGGTTAGTGCTGGCCATACCGGCAAGCACTAAGCCCAGTATTAGTAATCAGGGCCATCTGTAGATAGCCCTAATTACTAAAACTGCAGTGTTGTAAAAAAAAAAAATACACACACACAAGTATAAAACATTTTATTGAAATAAACACTCCCCCAGACCCCTGTTTGACCATTTTATTAAAAAAAAAAAAAAGCTGGTCCAACGTAGTCCACCAAATCCGACGTAGTCCTCTGCATTCACGACCCGAAAAAATAGAAAACAAATACACAAACACAGACCACTTACCTCTTCCTGCACTGGGATAATACACACAGCGATGTCACTGTACAGGGATAATAAACACAGTGATGTCACAGTACAGGGATAACAAACACTGTGATATCACAGTACAGAGATAATAAACACAGCGATGTCATAGTACAGAGATAATAAACACAGTGATGTCACTGTACAGGGATAATAAACACAGTGATGTCACAGTACAGAGATAACAAACACAGTGATGTCACAGTACAGGTATAATAAACACAGTGATGTCACCGTACAGGGATAATAAACACAGTGATGTCACTGTACAGAGATAATAAACACAGTGATGTCACCATACAGGGATAATAAACACAGTGATGTCACTGTACAGGGATAATAAACCTCAGATCAACACATTGTGCCCCCATCAGACCTCAGATCAGCGTCTTGTGCCCCCATCAGACCTCAGATCAGCGTCTTGTGCCCCCATCAGACCTCAGATCAACACAATGTGCCCCCATCAGAGCTCAGGTCAGCGTCTTGTGCCCCCATCAGACCTCAGATCAACACAATGTGCCCCCATGTGCCCCCATCAGACCTCAGGTCAGCGTCTTGTGCCCCCCTCAGACCAGGGTCTTGTGCCCCCCTCAGACCAGGGTCTTGTGCCCCCCCCTCAGACCAGCGTCTTGTGCCCCCCCTCAGACCAGCGTCTTGTGCCCCCCCTCAGACCAGCGTCTTGTGCTGCATCAGGTCATAGTGCGCGCCGGCAGGGAAGACAGTGGAGCGTGGAACCTGATGGCAGCGGCAGCGCAGAACAAGTAAGTATGCTTTTTTAAAGTGGCTGGGTGGGCTGATCTGAGGGGGGCGTGGGGCCCCCCATGAAATCATTGGAGCCGGGGCCTGGAGCAGTAGCTCCAGATGCTCCAATTATAATCCGGTCCTGGCTGTGCCCCCCTCCAGATGGCGCCCTAGGCGGTCGCCTCCCCCGCCTCCCCCTAGTCCCAGCCCTGGGTAGCGGTTCAGGCACAGTGTGAGAGGGAAAGACAGATGTAGCAGAGCTGAGTTAGAAGTTGCTTAGCTATTGGGGGAGGTGAAGACAGATGTAGCGGAGTTGTATAGGTAGCGGTTCATCCACAGTGTGAGAGAGAAAGACAGATGTAGCAGAGCTGTATGGGTAGCGGTTCATCCACAGTGTGAGAGAGAAAGACAGATGTAGCAGAGCTGTATGGGTAGCGGTTCAGGCATAGTGTGAGAGAGAACGACAGATGTAGCAGAGCTGTATGGGTAGCAGTTCATCCACAGTGTGAGAGAGAAAGATAGATGTAGCAGAGCTATATGGGTAGCGGTTCATCCACAGTGTGAGAGAAAGACAGATGTAGCAGAGCTGTATGGGTAGTGGTTCAGGCACAGTTTGAGAGAGAAAGACAGATGTAGCAGAGCTATATGGGTAGCGGTTCAGGCACAGTGTGAGACAGAAAGACAGATGTAGCAGAGCTATATGGGTAGCAGTTCAGTCACAGTGTGAGAGGGAAAGACAGATGTAGCAGAGCTGAGTTAGAAGTTGCTTAGCTATTGGGGGAGGTGAAGACAGATGTAGTGGAGCTGTATAGGTAGCGGTTCATCCACAGTGTGAGAGAGAAAGACAGATGTAGCAGAGCTGTATGGGTAGTGGTTCAGGCATAGTTTGAGAGAGAAAGACAGATGTAGCAGAGCTGTATGGGTAGCGGTTCAGGCACAGTGTGAGAGAGAAAGACAGATGTAGCAGAGCTATATAGGTAGCGGTTCAGGCACAGTGTGAGAGGGAAAGACAGATGTAGCAGAGCTGAGTTAGCAGTTGCTTAGCTATTGGGGGAGATGAGGACAGATGTAGCAGTGCTGTATAGGAAGCTGTTGAGCAAAAGAGCTAGAGGGGATTGGTGAGGGATGATATAGCAGACCTGTATATGCATATGCTGGATATATATATATATAGTCAAAAGTGTATAAACAACTGCAGTAGATCTATAATGTAAACAAATCTGCATCAGTGCTGGTGGTTGGGGAATGGTAATATTTTATGTGAGGCAATAGCACAGATAATTAGGTTACTAGCTTACATGCTATGGGGACAATGTACAATAGTAAATTATTGTTTTTATGGTAAGAATGGGTTTGTAAAAGATAAAACGTGTTTTGTGTGTAAAACTATATTAGAATGCATGAGAGCCACTTGTTAATGTCTGCTTAGCTCACTTTAGCTCTCTGAGTGAGGATTCCACAGCAGAAAGGAGGTGCTTCACAGACACAGGCAGGCTGATGACTCATACTATCCACATGAACCAGCACGAAAGGACTGAGCTCTCAGTGTGATGTCATAAGGAGGCGTGGCAGCCCTTCACTCAAACTGCCTAAGCCCGCCCAGCCTTAGAAGCAGGAAACCAGGAAGTGAACAGCAGAGCTGGCTGCTGGTAAGGCTGAAATAGCAAGATGAGAATACCCCTTTAACTATATGTGGAGGACCTGACTACATTCAAAGCATTTTTTACATAACTAGGGGAAAATTTAAGATTCTTTGAAATATAACAATGCAGGATAGATTAGATTTCTAATGAAAGTACAATCAGGCTTAAATCAAGAGGGAGAAATATCTTCCCCTATCTGTTATTTTAATTCCTTTTGCATTATTCCTAAATTGTCTCCTACTATGATGTTGGTCAAAATTTTCCTGCTCTAGTAATATCACAAATGGGAATCCCTACCAACTGCTGATGTGTAACCAAATCATATGTCTCAATAGTTTTACATAGGAGAGCTAAGCGCTTAGACTCCTTCCTATAGTAGGTGAATCATTCTTTTCTAGTTCCCTTTTCTCCTCTGTAAACCAATGTAGACAGTTAAACAAGATGTGTAAATTAGCACCCTGAATCAGAAGCTGTATTATACAGCTGTCTGCCTGCCTCTTAATCCATTCCATTATAAACTTTTACACTGCAAGAGCTGCCCCTTTAACTCTGTCTTAGTATCAACCAAAGCAATTAATGCAGACGTCAAGAATGCAAAAGTTTCATACTCACTCTTATCTTGAGATTCTGTGCGCACATTTTAAAATCTCAAAAGTGTGGCTGCTCTTCTAGCTTGGCCTCAATGGACAGCCTATCGTCCCTCTCTGACCCTAACCACCTCTCGGCTTACATGGACTTATGGCTCTTGCAGATTTTTCTCACTAATGCCCCTTTCACACGAGCGGGAGACTCGCATGTCTCCCGCAACGCATCTACAGGGCTGGACTCGGCACTGACAGGGATCGCATAGCATTAGTGCCGGAGTGTATTATTCTCCATTTATTGTATTATACGGTCTTGACTTTATTTATTCGATATTTTTGTATCATTTATTGTTGTGATAATAAAAAGTGGTATATTTTTTATACTTTTTTGTTGAGCATTTCTTGTTGACTTCTAGCATGAAGTTGCAATTGTGGTTATGTGATTAATGTAGTATTTGCTCTAGGTTACTATTGTGAGGCATTTGTGGTTTGTCAATTAATATTGTTTCTGTGTCCTTCAGATTCAGCCTCTAAATTTATGGATTATAAAAAACGAGATAAAACCTGGGCTACCCAACTCGGGTCAATATTTGGAGATACTGCAAGTGTTGGTGTGGAGTCAAGTAATATTAAGGATTTGAAACGTAAGATTAAGGAACAACTGAGAAAAAGGACCAAAGTTTGGTGGAACAAGGCCACTTTGGAACAATATCTACAGAAGGATATTATCCCACGGGGTCTGAGGGTACAAGTTTTTCCGGCCTTTGAGGTGGATGACCCGATATTTGTTGAGAAGTGGGAGGAGTCTCTAACTAAGTGTTCTCGGACACTAGTTGAGCTTTTAATTGGTGCTGATAAACGCACTCTGGAATTGGTGGAAAATGAAATTGACGTAACTCGAGAACAATTACAACAGTCCTTGTCCTCAGAGGCTTTTGAGACTTTTGATGGTGAGGTGGAGGTGGATTTGACTAGATTTGAAAAAGAAATCAAAGATATGAAAGTTAAAAAATTTCAAAGAGATCTTACGGACTTTCAGAATAAAAAAGTATATAGGTGGAGTCAGAGTGGTAGACGTTTTAGGTCTGCCTCTATATCTGCCTCAAGTGTATCATCAGTGAGTGAATCAGCATGTGGAGACCGTTTTTTAGATGCACGTCGGGGATCGGGCGGAAAAAATGGCGAGGAGGTATGGGCCTCACGGCTCAGGACACCAGCTATAAAAAGGAAAAACGGACCCAATACTTGGGTAGAAAAGAGATCAAAGAGACTTTGAAGGTAATTAATCTATCGGGACATATATTGACAGAGTCTCAACTAACAGTATTGGGTAGGGGTCTGACTTTTTCACCGACTGAGAAGTTTGATTACTTCTCGTCGGTGAAAGACCTGGAACTCTTCGCCAGAAAATTGCTTTTCAAAAAATATTTTGGCAGAATAGGTGAGGGCACTCTTTTTTCTTCAGTTGAACTTCAAGCTATACAAGTCTTGGAGGATCTTCAGGAAGAAGGGGAGATTGATTCTATTCCGAATGCCCCTGTCCATCTCCACCGCCGATCACAACATTGGCCCCCACTATCCTCATGCCCGGCAGTAGAGATCTTTGTCAAGCTTGTTAAGCAGGACTTGGCAGGGATCCATAATAGAGGTATACGTCATAACCTTACAAGTGATCAGAGGACAGCTCTGCAGGAATTACGGAAATGGAAGGATGTGGTTATTAAACCAGCCGACAAGGGGGGCAATGTTGTGATCTGGCCTGTGGATAAGTATGAACAGGAGGCATTCCGGCAGCTGACTGATGGACAGTGCTATAAAAAATTGGATTCTAATCCCCTGACCATCTATAAGATCCAATTAGATGGAATTTTGAGGGATGCACATCAAAGGGGGATTATTAGTGCTAAAATGCTGGAGAGTTTGATCACGGACTTTCCCGTGCTCCCAACATTTTACCTACTACCGAAGGTGCACAAAGATTTGATCAGACCCCCGGGTAGGCCGATCGTGTCAGGGATCGGCGGCCTATGTGAGGCGACATGTAGGTTTATTGATTACTATTTACAGAAATGTGTTGAAACTTTGCCTTCTTTTGTGAAGGACACCACTGATATACTTAGACGTTTAGATGGGGTACATTTGGGGGCTGAGATGTTTCTGGTCACGTGCGACGTCGAGTCCCTGTATACGTCTATATGTCATGACCACGGACTGCGGGCGTCACGGACTTTTTTACAAATGACCAATTTACAGAGTGACTTGATTGATCTCATTGTGATACTTTTGGAATTCGTCCTGACTCATAATGTTTTCACGTTCAAGGACCGCCTCTTCCTGCAGCTCCGGGGGACGGCTATGGGGGCGACTTGTGCGCCCTCATATGCGAATCTGTTCCTCGGACTGTGGGAGAGGGAAACGGTCATGAACACAGTAGGTCATGACGCCGTGGTCTCGTGGTCTAGATATATAGACGACATTCTATTCATCTGGCAGGGCTCGGCGTCGCGCCTGGCCGGATTCATCGAAGCCCTCAATTGGAATGACCTCAATATACATCTCACCTGGAAATATAGTGATAAACAGGTAGATTTTTTGGATATACAAATAGTGGTGGGGGAAGGTGGTTTCCTGGAGACGGATGTGTTCAGGAAGCCCACCTCCACAAATTCTTTATTGCACTCCACCTCCTCTCACCATCCACAGGTCATTAGGGCCATCCCTACTGGTCAATTCTATAGGATGAAAAGAATTTGTTCCAGTAATAGACGTTTTGAACTACAGGCCCAAGATCTGAGCCAGAGATTTAAAGATAGAGGTTACACAAACCAATTGATCAGGACTGGCTATGTGAAAGCCAAGAAAAACTCTAGAACATCGTTATTGGCTGGGGGATTCAGAAAAAGGGATGGAAAGGATAACAACCACCTTAGATTTATTACAGGATTTAATCATCAATGGAGACAGATTCAAACAATTCTGAATAGACACTGGGAAGTGTTGCTTACTGATCGGGATTTGAGGAGTCAGATTCCTTTAAGGCCACAGATGACTTGGAAGAGGTCGAGAAACTTGAGAGATATTTTGACCTCTAGCCATTATATTGCACCCTCAAGTGGAGGAATCTTTGGGGATAAGGGCCCTAGATGGGGCTGTGTCCCTTGTGGACACTGTACTGCCTGTCGTTATGTTCAACGCTGTCAGAATTTTACCAATTCCAAACGAGATAGAGAATATAAAATTCTACATCATATCTCATGCAGTACAGAAGGAATCATCTATTATGCTCAATGTCCATGTGATTTGATTTACATTGGCATGACAACAAGGGCCTTTAAAGTACGTATATTAGAACACGTAAAGGACATTAGGGCAGCAGCGGACATAAAAGATGTTGAGAAATTAAAAAAACTAAAACCAATTGCAAAACATTTTAGAGAGACTCACAATTGTAATCCCATGGGTTTACAATTTAGAGGTATTGACCGAGTGAGGCTAGGAATTAGAGGTGGCAATCTTAAACGCTACCTCCTACAGAAAGAAACCAAATGGATGGTCCTTTTGGATACAGTGTATCCGGAAGGTTTAAATGAAGCACTTAGTTTCAAGTCCTTTTTGTGAATTGTTTTTATTATTTTTTTCTAATGCTTATTTTTATTTATTTATACAGATATCCTGAATATTTAGACTCCTTGGACTTGTGAACAATTTGATTGTGCCACCTTTTGAATTTATGGCTCGGTAGAAATATTGCCCTGAAGACCCTGCATATAGTGTACACTAATCACTATTATATACTGCCTTGAAGATCCTGCATATAGTGTACATTAATCACTATTATATATTTTTTGATGCGGAGGCTATTTATTATTATATGTACATTTATTTTTTTTATTTTTTTTTTTTATGTATTTATTAGTGGAGCTTTATTCTCATCACTTGTTATTTCATGGGTTCACATTTTTTAATACATATATTTTCTTCACGTATTACAATATTGATTATTTTAAAAGGATTATATATCGTTTTATTTATATTTATCACGTGTCAGTTATAGATTCACAATATATTTCATATATGTGTATAGATAGTATAGATTCACTTATATTTTACACGAATCATGCTGTTTACATTTTTGCACTTTTTGTTGATTATTGTTTTTTGCAATCATGTCAGTTACATTTTTGTCATGTTTTATACCTTTGTTGTATGGGTATTTTATTATATGGATTATATTTATTAAGTAATTGCTTTGCACAAATCACGTCTTCCACTTAGTTATATTCCACATTATTATTATTTTTCATGGATTTCCGATCATATGATTAGGTCTTATATGATCTTTTGAGACGCATAGTTTCAACTCTTTGCTGCGTTTACTCATCTGATCGGAGGTCCAGTGTAGGTGTATTATCATTTTTGAGCCTCCCCCTCATAGGAGTAAGGTGCGCGCGGTCAGATGCGCTGTGGATCGGGGACGATGGGCGGCGTCGCTTAGGGCACGGGTGATTGCCTGGATCTGGTTTACAGACCCACGCCTCCCCCGTTGCCCGTACGCCGCACTGCCGTCTTTGAACACATCATCTGCCTAGTGCGCCGCAGGTTACTCGTGTTATGGGTGATGTATCCGTTCCATATATACACTTTGGGTTTTTCCCCAAGGCCTGTCCGCAGCATTGCGTACCTGGAAGACATGTTTTGGTCAATGCGCCGATAGGTATTTTCTTTGGTGGTTACGCATTGGTTAGCGTTGATTAGCGCAAGCATTTAAGCTGGGAGTCAGTCTATTATGTTCCTCCTCCTGACGAAGCCTTTCTAGTGCGAAACGCGCGTTGAGGATTTGCCTTGTGGGTTGTGTGGTGGCTCTCCTGTCTCATCATGTCTCTGGGTAAGCGTTAAATTTTCTTGTCTGACTAGGCACCTTAGTTAGCTCTTGGTTCATTATAGGACACTTCAGGTAGTTTCCTTAGCTGACCTGCGCTTGATGTAGCGACAGGTGGCATTGCTTTTTGGTGCATTAATTACCATTATGCAGGGCAATATGTCCAATGTTTTTTGAGCTCCAGCCTTGGAGATTGATAGTACCCATAGATTTGTTTTACATCTAGTGTGACAGGATCACCACCACCACCCATGCCTCCCATCTACAGTGTATTATTCTCCATTTATTGTATTATACGGTCTTGACTTTATTTATTCGATATTTTTGTATCATTTATTGTTGTGATAATAAAAAGTGGTATATTTTTTATACTTTTTTGTTGAGCATTTCTTGTTGACTTCTAGCATGAAGTTGCAATTGTGGTTATGCAACAGGTACTTATGCCCCTGGCCGGCATCCATAGGTGTCTCCCTGAATTCAACTGTATCACCATCTTCAGGACAGTGATACAATTGAATACTGCAACACAAAAAGTGACAGTATTTTCTGCTGCATTAAGGCACTGCTGGCCTACTTCTGCTGCCCACCTTGTGTCACTCTGGACCGCCTATGGGTCCACTTTCAGTTATTTTTCCAGGGCCAGTTTAAGCTTCCATGTTGAAAAAATGTTTTGTCAAAGTTCCCATTCTTCAATCACTGCCTTGCAGGATGCTAAAATAAACTCTTTATTGATATACATTAAAAACACTGAGAGGAAGAACCTAAAAACAGGTGTGTCAGGGCTCTGTCGAAAAAGTGTATACATGGCCCCAATGAGAGTATACCCTGTGTAGTCCAGAACTGCCCCTTATGTAACTTAGTCAATACACACAAATCCCACACCTAGATCAATCACAGTATATCCTATGGCGGACAAACACCAGAATTTGTATTATATCGATTGGTGCTGGACAGTACTGACTATCTGTGTGGGCTATGGATGGACTACGGAAGGTGGTGAAGATATCTCACACGTGGACGGGCTGGTCAGAAAGTGTCAATTCGTACACTCTATTGACTACCTGCCCTATAACTCTACACTGGAGACACTAAATGAGATCTATACCTAACCTTCCTAAGGATAGCCGAAATGATGGCACAGCGGTATTGAAGTGAGTGTGTCTGCACCACTGTCCTAAACCCTTATGATGAGCTCTACGCGTTTCGCCTCAGCGAGGCTCGTCAGGAGCAATGAGTTAAGCATAAGGACGAACAAACAAACATACAGAACGCCATCCACCTCGTGTTGTGAGGTGGCGGAAACGGCGCTGGGATGACCATAACCTAGAATTTAGAATCTGTCTAAAGCTGAAATGGAGGCCCTCACATCCCTCGAAAGGGATGCATCCTATAGTGATTAAACTCTCCGGCAAAGGGGGAAATGTCACTATAATGAATTGTGAACAATACAAGGCCATGTGTTTGAACATCTTGGCTAATAACCCCACGGAGGCCTTCCAGATCAAATTGAGGAAGATGCTCTCTACGGCATAAGATGACAAACTGATTGATAAGACTGAATTTGCTTTTTCTTTTTCCCAAGCATCCCCAGACTCCATGTTTCTATAGTCTTCCCAAAGTCCACAAAAGTCTCAGGGACACATAACATCAGTATGTATGTGGACATGGTTTAATGTCTGTTTGTCTTGGCTCTCCTGTCGTATGTCAGAGACACCATGGATGTGATTGAGAAACTGGAGGGTATCCATCTGGGGAGTAGTACCCTTTAGACAGTTTGGACGTTGAGGCGCTCTACAGCTCCATACCCCATGACAAGGGATGTGGGGCTGTGGCGGCCTTTTTAAGTCAGTGTGGCACGCATCTGTGGGCACACAATGAACCAGTGCTTGAGTTGCCATAGTTCATTTTGGAACACGTGTTCCTTTTTGATTGCCACGTATACCACCAGCTTAGAGGGGTGGCAATGGTAGCCCATGTGTGCCCACTTTTGCCAACCTCTACCTGGGCTGGTGGGAACCTGAAGTGGTGTTTTCAGAGGTGATCAACAAGTGGGCTGTACTGGTGCTTGTCCGCCATAGGAGATACTGTGATTGATCTAGGTGTGGGATTTGTGTCTAAGGACTAAGTTACATAGGGGGCAATTCTGGACGACACAGGGTATGCTCTCATTGGGGCCATGTATACTGCGATATTACACTTTTTCGACAGAGCCCTAATGCACCTGTTTTTAGGTTCCTCCTCTGAATGTTTTAGTGTATATCAATAAAGAGTTTATTTTAGTGTCCTGCAAGGCAGTGATTGATTTTTGAGTATTTGGGATGCATACCCAGTTATTTAGTTTTAAGTGATTAAAGTTCCCATACTTACCCAACTGGATCAGAATAGACCTTTTGTTGTGGAGGTTGATGCTTCTAAAGGTTGGAGAGGGAGCAGTTCTGCCTCAGGGTACATCTACCTTCACTTGTATGAAGCTATGTGCATACTTCTCTAGATTTTTTCACTGCTGAAGCTAACTATGACATTGGGAATTGTGAGCTTCTGGCTATGAAGTGGGCGTTTGAGGAATGGCGTAATTTGCTAGGGGGGGGGGGCTAGACACCAGGTAGTGGTCTTTACTGACCATGAAAATCTTATGTTTCTGGAGTCTGCCAAAAGACTTAATCCTAGACAGGCATGTTGGGCCTTTTTTTCCATGTTTTAACTTTGTTGTTACCTATAGGTCCAAAAATGTCAGGGCTGATGCCTTGTTCAGAAACTTTTGTGCCCCCCCCCCCCAAAGACCCGAAGTCTGAGACTGCAGGGATTGTGGTTTCTGCTTTTCTTCTGATCTGGCCTGCGAGATCTCTGCTAATTCGATTCGGGTACTCCTGCAGATAAATTCTTTGTACCCCAGGGGTTTCGTATGCCTTTATTGTCTGAATTACATGACTCTGTGTTGAGCGGCATTCGGGTATTGAGTGCACTAGTAGACTGGTAGGCATTATTGGTGACCAACTATGTCTAAAAATATTTAGACATGTTACGGTGTGTGAAACTTGTGCTAGTTTCAAAACTGTAGAACAGGTCCAGAAGTCGTCCTGCTGGAGAGCTGTGCCCTTTGTCTATTTCCAAAAGAGCTTGATCATACATCTCCATGGATTTTATCACATTTTCCATGCTCCCAAGTGATTACTGTGATCTGGGCGGTTATGGACAGGTTTTCTACAATGTCTCATTTCATTCCTTTCCTTAAATTTCCTTCTGCAAAGGAAACTGTCACCAACCAGCGGATGTGAATCCACTGTGCCACGCTTCCTACCTCCTCTAAGGGTGTTGTGTAAATGAGCCCCTCGTTCTTCACAGTACCCCTGATAGTGGGGATAGACTTTCCCAAGGGGAACATCAGGTTGCTACCTTGAGGAGGATTGACACATGAGGCAGCTGGGCCAGGGAGACCTGGAGGTACCTGAGCAAGATACTAGAGGTACAGACGTAGTCAGCAGGCCAAGTTGTAACCAGGAGCAACAGTGCAGGACCGAAGGATGAGGCAGAGGCAAAGTCAAACAAGCAAAAAGTAAGGGCAGGCGGCACAGGTACAGGATAGGCAATTCGGGTTGTTAACAGGACAGTCAAGGCAAACAGGCAGGGTTAAAACAGGAAGGAGAGTCCAGAAACATAAGCATGGGTCAGGTACACAGGAACATGAGCAGAGATGTCAGTAACCTTTGCAAGACACAAGGACCTTGACACTCAGGCACCTGGGAAGGAGGCTGAGCCACTTATATATGTGCAGGAGGGCTAGGATTGGTCAGCAAGATCGCATGAGCTAACCCATAAAACTCAGGAAGTGATGCATGGCATTCTGTGGCCAGGTCCAGAAGGAAATTGTGGAGTGGATTCCAGAACAAACAATGCCAGCAAAGACAGAGCCCAGGACTGCAGCAGTGAATGGGAACACCGGCATCAAATTACCGCTGAACATGGAGCCCGGGACTGCATCAGTAATCAGACAGCAGCCACTGTTACGGAATCTTAAAATTCATGGTACGGTATTCCTGAAAATATTGTGCTGGACAGAAGACTTTCATTTCTATCAAAGTTTTGGAGATCTTTTTGTAGCAGTTTGTGTGTTACTCTCTTGTTCTCGTCAGACTTTCACCCAGAAACTAATGGGAAGACTGAAAGCCTGAATCGTATTCTAGAACAATATCTGAGATGTTATGTTGTTGACAATCAAAGTGATTGGGTATCGCGTCTGTCATTCTGTAAGACATACAGATTTTTTAAATTTTTATAAAGATAATGTAAGTAATATATTGTATTCGTATTGTGGACGCAGCTAAGGTTTTCAGCAACTTTTTGTTAATTAGTGTCTTCTCAAAGCCAGTATGAGCAGGTACTGTCTATCTGGAGAAAGGTACATTAACATATGAAAGGCAGCAAATAGTTGTCAACTGCCTGAGAAATGTATGACAGTTGTCCTACAGGCCATATTCTAGAACTGGCTGTTAATCATATAAAAGGCCAGGCTGTAAAACCCACAATGGAATGCGGAGGAGGAAGAGAAGAAGAGATAGCACAATAAAGACAGAAGGAAAGATGGAGGGAAGAAGAGAGACAAGAAAGAAGAGGAGAGGCAGAACAGACAAGAAAACAGACAAAAATAGAAGTGTCAGTGTCATTGCAATTTAGGAGAAGTCCCAAACTAGGAGACTACACTACACTTGTCTGTGGGATTCAAATAAGTTAATGAGTTTTCCCCAGGTGCCAGGGGATGCAGCCGGCCTAAAGAATCAGAACACCCATACAGTTAGGTGGTTGGTCAAACGATTCTCTGATGAGCTATGCCCATAGAGCTAATTTTATTAGATGTGCATGGTGGATCTAGCCACCCACATTTAGCCATTAATTTTAATATATCCAATCACAAACTTACAAGTATCTATCAAAGCAACTAATCAGAAAACATAATGGTATGGAAAATAACATGTAGACACACATGCATTACTCATCTATCTGGAAAATTCTATGTCCATATATCACATTCTGCCAAAGAGTTCCCCATTTTACAGTGCCTAGCTAACTTCCTGTAACAACTCAAGTGATGGTGACTCATATTTCTCAATCATAGATTTTAGTCATAAAGTTGTAGAAAGCGGAGATAAATACAGAAGATGGAGACTATTTGATAATTACATACCATTTAGCACAATTTTGTTCAATAACTACTTAATTTCTTTCACATTTTCCTCCTCTTGAACAGAATTTGCTAATTGTCCAAAGAGAGTTTCCTAATTGACTATATTCAGTTTAAACCAGGAACTATGGGCCATCCATTAACTGAGGTGTACCCTTCAGGTCAGACCCCATATCACCAATGCAGATCTTATATATGTTTTCCCCAGGGAAGGAGAAGGAAACACAAGTAAATAAGTGTTTTCCTCCTCTTGAACACAGCCTGCTTAGGTATCCAGAGGAATCCCCCCAATGACTATATTCTGACTGGATTCCCCAGATCAGAGCTTTAATAAGCCATTCATCATCTATGGTAGACTTCACTGGACACTCAGCATATCTCCTTGCACTTTCCTTTAAGTTATTCCCTGGAGAGGCACAGGGGCAGAGTCAGAAGCGAGGCAAATGTCCCATAATCATCAGAATTCAAAGTTATCATATCTAAGCTTCCATAGTTCTCAGCTGAATCATCAGGTTCAGTATTCGCAGGTTACATTGATATGTATATTTTAAAGTTGGGTTGTGATGATAACATCTTCTTCCAGACCATATTGCCAATTTAATCAGAAATAACAAATCTAGAATTGCCTCAATTATCTCAATCCTTTTACAAAGATAACATCAACCATCAACTTATCATTTTATTTAACTAAACCAGTTAACTGGATTTAACCAAAACAGCAAATCAGTCTAGTAGGTGGGCCATTCTTCCTTAGAATTAGTGGCTCTATAAATTTCCCTTAACCTTTTAGCATGTTCCACATTAGCAGCCATCCAAACCATACCATCATCATCATGGCATGTACATCAAACACTTGGGGGGGAATTTATCATTAGGAGAATATTTGAAGTTGAATCCATTTGGAGTTGGAGTAATTTGTGGCCCATTTATCATGTCACAAGTTGTTTGATAAATTTGGCTTGTTCTTAAACCTAACACTTCTGTCTAGAGAAGCTCCTCCACTTTTCCTACTCCACCCTCCTCCTGGAGTGAGATTACGACTTATTTGCGACTTTTTAAAAAAGTCTAAATGATAAATCTGGAGTGAAACTCAATAACATAGCTAACCACACCCACTTTTCCACCCATATTACAAAACTGGAGTGAGTGGTGTACATATGCAAAAAGTTGTAAAATCTTGCACAAGCGAGTGTAAAAAGTCGCAGAAGCCCTATTTTGCAACTTTTTGATGCCAGGATTCTGGAGTGAAGGTATGATAAATCAGGGCCTTGGTCTTCTTTGTTTCTCTGCACCTGCTGTAATGGAACACCTTTTTTGTTCTCAGACTCAAGTCTCGGGGATAATTAGCTAAGGTGCAGGCTCCTGAGTGGCAAGGTAGCAGCTATCTATATGCATCCATTTCACATACCACATACACATTATGGTGGAAAAAACATTTTCTGATTGTTTGATGCTCCTGTTAAGTGGGTTGCTATTTTTTCAGTATACTATAAACCAGCCAGCTATTAAATCTATTTAAGACATTGTTAGTGAAGTTAGGACACAGATTACAACATAATAGGGTAAAGATATGATGTTCAAACTTTACTCAATAATCCAATCCTTATTAAACAATATTCAAGTGAGTCCAGACCACCTTTCCTGACCCTCTATGGATTATTTGCTAATTCTGTAATCTCTCTCATTATTCTGCAAATATTGTATGTTAAAAGCATTAAGTATATTATCAATGTACTGTAAATACGTTTGGCTTCACCAATGTTAGAATGGTTAACACAGCCCTCAGTAGGGACCATCAAATCTGGGATCCAGATTTTTCCTTTATATGAACTAGGTACGGTACTAGTCTTTGAGTCCAGATCTGAAAGGGAATCACACACATGTTTATGTTCAACAGTCAGAGCTGACCTGCAAGGGCTCCTACCACTTTAGGAAAGATGGGAAGTGTCTAAAGGCTTGTTCTACACCCAGTATTTATCTATTTACTATCTCAGCCAATATCTTCTTTTACTCTTGCTTTTGCTATAGTGAAGATAACAGAAAAACAAAAAAGCGGAGAAGGTTAATCAAATCCCCAGGGATAAAAGTCCCCTTACATAATGAAAGGGCGCCTCCAGGAGTGAGCCAAGGAATAAAAATAATATATTTAATTTTATGTAGTATATTATACAGTGATGTATAAAAATGTATATAAAATAAAAGGTTAGTTGAAGCACACAAGGAAGGCTGCTATCAGTAAAGTGTTGGTGAGACCAGACACTCTTTGGAATAAGTGCATAAAACTCGTAAGGTCGGTGAAGTAATCACTTCTTCAACCTAAGGTATTCTCTAGGAGAGCCACTCTCTGTTTATTATGCTCAGTACACCGTTATAGTCAGTATAAATGCATAATGGAATAACTAGTAAAAAAGCTATAGTAAACTGCGGGTAGTATAAGACTGGTGATAAAAACACAGATATAAAAGGAGTAAGGTAAAAAATAAAATATGATGCATTCACTTCACACGGGGGGTTGTCAACAGGATAAGCTCAAGACACCTGAGACTATCACCCTCCGGCCAGGATCACATGTAGAATTTTAGAGATTAATGGTCGCGTACTCCCTTTTATTCAAATAAATTCATCACAGGCAAGTTAATCAAAAAGGCTCGACGTGTTTTAGGGGTAGAAAGTTCCCCCTTTCTATTGCTCCTGAAGAAGGGGGAACTTCTCTACCTAAGTTTGCATTTTTAAGCAGATATCTCTTTTCAATGCTCAGAAAAGCACAAACATACCAAACGCACAACACCATAAAAATGAAGTGAATGGGGAAAATGACCTTGTCAATAATGTTAATGTGGATTCACCCAAACTTTGTTTCATGTGGCCTTACTAGGAATACCCACGGTTAAATTTTGAAGCAGATAACTGTTTCAGTGCTGAGAAAAATGCAAACATACCAGATTAACATCCCTATAAAGAATGAATGGGGAGAATGACCTTTTCAATAATGTTGACACCCAAACATCCTTTTTATGTGGCCTAACTAGATATACCCAAGTTTGCATTTTGAAGCAGGTATCTCTTTCCAGTGCTGAGAAAAACATAAACATACCAGACTCATATCCCCCTAGAAATAAATAGGGAAATCACCTTGTCAGTCAATGATGTTGGCTAACAATTCCCTAAACTCTGGTATATCTTGTAAGGCAACATAAAACAAAGTTTGTATTTTGAAGTAGCTACAGTTTGTATTTCCAGTGCTGGGAAAAAGGCAAACATACCAGATTCACATCCCCATAGAAATGAATGGGGAAAATTATCTTTTCAATAATGTTAATTTAGAATCACCCAATACTTTCTTTTTTTTGCGACCTTACTAAATATACCAAAGTTTGTATTTTGAAGTAGATATTTCTTTCCAATACTGAGAAAAACACAAACATACCAGACTCACAAAAATAAATGGGGACAATGACCTTGTCAATAATGTTCACTATAAACCCCCAATCTTTGTTTTATCTGACCCTGATATATATATCCAAGTTTGCATTTTGAAGCAGATTTTTTTTTCTAGTACTGAGAAAAAAACATACCAGACTAACATCCCCACACAAATGTAAAAATGACCTTTTCAAAAATATTGACTTAGAAACTCTCAAACTTATGTTGGCTCAATAGATATGATTAGCATTTTAAAGCAAATCTCTTTCCTATACTGAGATGCAGACATATTAGACTCATTTCTAGGTGTACTTGCACAAAGTGAGGAATTTTGTAGGATTATAGTCATATGTGTGATTAGCCAATTATAGCAAACAGGTGATACTGATCTTCATTTTCATATGTAGTGCAGTCATTAACAGAAACAGCTGTTTCAGAGGTTTAAAACTGGGCGAGCAACAGGCAACCTCTGCTACAAAAGTAAGGTTGGAAAATAGTATCAAAGGTGTCTGAGAGACTGAGCATGGCAACAAGTCAAGTGGTTGGCCAAGGAAGCTTAGTGAAACTTTCTTACTTCCATTCTAAAAGTAAAAAAGTTCAGCAATGTCATCAGCTCAGAACTGTCAGAAACCAGTGGGATGCAGATACACCAATTTACTATTTGGAGAAATCTGGAAAGAAGTGAACTTCATGGAATAATTGCAGACAAAAAGCCATATGTTTGATGTGGAAGAATGGTCAAGCAACTTAACTATACAGAAATACATAGGAACTGGGATACAGAAAGATGGCAACAGCTGCTCTGGGTTGATGAATCAAAATGTGATATATTTGACTGTAACAGATGGCAGTTTGTTTGCCAAAGGTCTGGAGAGCGGTACAATAATGAGCATCAACAGTTTTGTATTGAATTTTGAAAATTGAAAATTGAATTTGCAGGAAAACATTGGTCATCTACTGAGATATTTTGGTGTACTCTTCCGATTTGGTTTCTCCTGTTTGTCATGTGAAGGCTGTTCTACATGATAATCTATTATCTGTAAATTTGAAAAATGTCTGTTTGCTGTCAAAGAGGTACCATTCTTGAGGTTTATTATATCCTTCTTGAGGATTCTTTTTGTATGGACCCAGTTAAGGTCTAGGCGATTAAGGACTGTGTTCAACCAAAGTCTCTCAAAGCCTTGCAGTGATTCTTGGGCTTTGCCAATTATTATAGAAAATTAAAAACAAAAAATGTTTTGTTGCCATAGCTCTCATAGATCTAACCAAGAAAGGCAGATTTGTTGCTAATTGGAAGGGGGAAGCAGGGGGGGACTGGCCAAAGACCCTACAGGGAAATTTCCCAGTGGGCAGATGCCCAGGAGGCCACCCAAACTCTCTTCATCCCCATTGGCTGGGTAGATAACGATCTGATGTTCTCAGCATTAATTAATGCTAAGAGCAACAGGTACTTATGCCCCTGGCCGGCATCCATAGGTGTCTCCCTGAATTCAACTGTATCACCATCTTCAGGACAGTGATACAATTGAATACTGCAACACAAAAAGTGACAGTATTTTCTGCTGCATTAAGGCACTGCTGGCCTACTTCTGCTGCCCACCTTGTGTCACTCTGGACCGCCTATGGGTCCACTTTCAGTTATTTTTCCAGGGCCAGTTTAAGCTTCCATGTTGAAAACATGTTTTGTCAAAGTTCCCATTCTTCAATCACTGCCTTGCAGGATGCTAAAATAAACTCTTTATTGATATACATTAAAAACACTGAGAGGAAGAACCTAAAAACAGGTGTGTCAGGGCTCTGTCGAAAAAGGGGCCAAATGTGCAGAAAACACAACCCTCAGTGTATACATGGCCCCAATGAGAGTATACCCTGTGTAGTCCAGAACTGCCCCTTATGTAACTTAGTCAATACACACAAATCCCACACCTTGATCAATCACAGTATATCCTATGGCGGACAAACACCAGAATTTGTATTATATCGATTGGTGCTGGACAGTACTGACTATCTGTGTGGGCTATGGATGGACTACGGAAGGTGGTGAAGATATCTCACACGTGGACGGGCTGGTCAGAAAGTGTCAATTCGTACACTCTATTGACTACCTGCCCTATAACTCTACACTGGAGACACTAAATGAGATCTATACCTAACCTTCCTAAGGATAGCCGAAATGATGGCACAGCGGTATTGAAGTGAGTGTGTCTGCACCACTGTCCTAAACCCTTATGATGAGCTCTACGCGTTTCGCCTCAGCGAGGCTCGTCAGGAGCAATGAGTTAAGCATAAGGACGAACAAACAAACATACAGAACGCCATCCTCCTCGTGTTGTGAGGTGGCGGAAACGGCGCTGGGATGACCATAACCAAGAAATTTAGAAGCTGTCTAAAGCTGAAATGGAGGCCCTCACATCCCTCGAAAGGGATGCATCCTATAGTGATTAAACTCTCCGGCAAAGGGGGAAATGTCACTATAATGAATTGTGAACAATACAAGGCCATGTGTTTGAACATCTTGGCTAATAACCCCACGGAGGCCTTCCAGATCAAATTGAGGAAGATGCTCTCTACGGCATAAGATGACAAACTGATTGATAAGACTGAATTTGCTTTTTCTTTTTCCCAAGCATCCCCAGACTCCATGTTTCTATAGTCTTCCCAAAGTCCACAAAAGTCTCAGGGACACATAACATCAGTATGTATGTGGACATGGTTTAATGTCTGTTTGTCTTGGCTCTCCCGTCGTACGTCAGAGACACCATGGATGTGATTAAGAAACTGGAGGGTATCCATCTGGGGAGTAGTACCCTTTAGACAGTTTGGACATTGAGGCGCTCTACAGCTCCATACCCCATGACAAGGGATGTGGGGCTGTGGCGGCCTTTTTAAGTCAGCGTGGCACGCATCTGTGGGCACACAATGAACCAGTGCTTGAGTTGCCACAGTTCATTTTGGAACACGTGTTCCTTTTTGATTGCCACGTATACCACCAGCTCAGAGGGGTGGCAATGGGTAGCCCATGTGTGCCCACTTTTGCCAACCTCTACCTGGGCTGGCGGGAACCTGAAGTGGTGTTTTCAGAGGTGATCAACAAGTGGGCTGTACTGTACAATAATGAGCATCAACAGCAAGCAACAATGAACCATGGTGGAGGTTCATTGCAGGTTTGGGGCTTCATTTCAGCAAATGGAGTTGGGGATTTTTACTGGATTAACCCCTTCCTGACATCCGCTCTCCATGTATGGTAGATGTCAGGTCTTTAAAGATGTCATATGCCAAAGCATCTTGGCTGTCTGGTACCTGCTGATTCATTTAACCCTCCACGGTCAAACTTAAGAAAATAGAAGCGCATGCCTCCTGAGCAGGAATGCCTTCCCCTGGCTGTGATCAGGGGTGTTCTTAAGTAGTAATAGGCCAGAGCCTGTACAAGGTTTCTAGGCCTATTACTGGAATATTCCAATGCAGGCCTCCAGGTTCCAGCACTGCATTGAAATATACTGACCTTTGTATGTAATGGATACAATTTCATTACTTGATACAAAATGCAATCCAATGCTGCATGCATTTAAAGCCACTCTAGTTATGTCATACAGAAAAAGCAGTAGTTTGAGAGACTGTTATGTTAGTCTTATCCCTAATGCTATCAACATGAACTAATCAGACAGGAATAGTTGCTTCCCTTGTCTTGGCTGCTGTAACTTTTGCACACACTCACACTGGCAGACGCTATAATCTTCAACAATTTTTTACATGCAACTTTGATTTCATAATTAATTTATTATATGTCTTTGTGGACTCCTTTATGTGGAGGAGTCCACTCAAGAATTTAAGAGTAGATTGGACCACCATAAGTACTCGATACAAAGTGGACAAACCTCACAGTACCAGACCATTTTATCAGATATAAACATCCCACAATTGAGGTTCAGGATCATAGATGGAGTCCCCAAATTGAGGAGAGGAGGTGATTGTGAAGCAAGTCTTGAAAGATTGGAGCTTAGGTTATGCTTATATTAGACAGGTAGATCTGAAGATCATCACTAACAAGCGTTCTTACACTCTACACTACATTTAACCGGTAACTGGAATCTTTCAGCAGGTTTAAAAATTGTTTACTGGCGGAAGATCATGCTGTGTAATCAATCTGCTGCCAGCAAAAAATGATTCAGTACGGGGACGAGCAATGGCATGAGATCGCTGCAATTAAAATATATATAATGTAAATCTGGCATATTTGTACTAACCTATAGAATAAAGTTATGTCACTTAAACCACACTGAGAACACCAAAATAAATTCCACAAAATTTTAAAATTGCTGTTTTTTTAATCTTTCCTCTAAAATTAAAATAAAAGTTATTTAAATGCACTTTATCTATCCCAAAATGGTTAAAAAAAAAAAAACTACAACTCATCCTGCATAATCAAGAAAAAGTTTTAGAAGAATTAAAATATTATGACTGCTGGAACATAGAGTAGGAACATTTTGCTGGTCCTGGGTTTGGGGGGGGTTTTCCCATCTTGGACAATGGGGGCATATCGCTAGGATATGCCCCCATTGTCTTATAGGTGTGGGTCCCACCGCTGGGACCTGCACCTATATTGAGAACGCGGCCCCAAAAAAGAAGGAGGGCGCACCACGCATGCGCGGCCACGCTCCATTCATTTCTATGGGGCTGCCGAAAATAGCCGAGCGCTGGCTCGGCTATTTCCGTCGGCGCCATAGAAATGAATGAGAGCGCACCGCGCAAGCGTGGTCCGGCTCCCCTTAATTTCTATGGAGCCAACGAAAATAGCCGAGCCAGCGGTGGGACCCGCACCTATAAGACAATGGGGGCATATCCTAGCGATATGCCCCCATTGTCCAAGATGGGAAAACCCCTTTAAGGCTAAAATTAGTTATGTCACTGAGAGGCTAAAATGCAATTGTGTCCCCTGAGCTGTGCCAAAAAAATATTTTCAGGAGGGTTTTTTCCAATTTTAATGTGACTGCTAGGCAGTTAATGGAAGAGCAGCATTATGGAAACCAAAAATAATTTTTGATTACATGGTTCAAGGTTTCTCAGGGTTGGGTGAGTAAAGGACTGCTCAGGTGGATAGAAACCTAGGCATTATACTTGTCTTGAATTGTGCCTTTCTACCTATAAGACAGGAAACCAGTGAAGCATTAGAGGGACCTCATCTCAGTTTCATGTCCCTGGGGATAGAGACCCTCTCTGATCTCATGGATTTTTAAAAAGTACAGTCATGGTTAGGTGAAAAGTTGTAAGTAACAACTACTCACAAAAAGTTAGGGATATTTGGCTTTTGGTTGATATGGAAAATGCAAAAAGTTCACGCTATAGTGATATTTTATCATAAAAGTAGGCAATTTAAGTAGAGAAGTACGCAATGGTGACTTCCTCATCTCAAACAATTTATTGAAATAAAAGCCAAAAACAGTGGTGAGTATACCCCACAAAAAAGTCAATGTCTTAAAAACCTGTCATGTGTCCGTGAGCATCAACTACAGCTTGACAATGACATCTCATACTGTTCACTTAACGACTTATTGCCTGTTGAGGCACGGCATCCCACTCTTCTTGAAAGGCGGCCCTCAGGACATTGAGGTTCTGGGTTGCAGATTTATGATCCTCTACACAGTGACTCAGTGATTCAAGTCTGGAGAAAGTGCAGGCCATTCCACTTGGGGTACTCCAGTCTCCATCTACCGTTCCCTAATGATACCTCATGTAGCTGGCACATTGTCGTCCATGAAGATGAAAGTAGACCTGTTTTATTCATGCAGACACACAATGACTGGATTAATGATGTTATTCAAGTAGTATGGGCATGTCGCTGTATCATTCACAAAGTGTAAGGCAGTTCTTTATTGACTAAACACCTGTCCACACTGAAACACCACAACCAAAGGCTCATCTAGTGACAAAAGTGGCTGAGGCATAATGCTCTCCTCAACGTCTCCAACATTGTTGGCGGCTATCATTTCTGCTCAGTCTGAGTCAACTTTCAGCAGTGAACAGCACTGAGGCACACTGGTCCCTCGTCTAGCGTAGATGCTCTCTGGCCCATGCAAGACGATGACACCTGTGCATGGTGGTATGGTCAGGCACCCTTGCATGTCATCTAGCACGCAGATGTAAACGGTTTTAAATGGTCTGACGTGACAATTGGGTACCACTCACCTCTCTTAAATGTATCTGGAGTTGTGTGGCATTCATTATCAAATTCTGCAGGCCATTGTTCACAATAAAGCAGTCATCAGTGTGGGATGAAAGAACATCCACTTCTATGTCTTTCTGTGACTCTTCCAGTCTAGCTAAATCTCTGTTGCAACCTGCTGATGACACTTTGACACACTAAGCTCAGTGGCCACTACCTTCTGAGAACATCTTGCTTGAAGCCTTGCAATAACAAAGTACTGTTCATCAATTGTGAGGTGTCGTCTTGGTCTCAGGATTTCAAAATGTGAACAGCATGGTAAGGAAGACTGTTTAAATACCAATTCTAACTGAACAGGATATTAATAGGGGCAATTTATGGATCAAACCCTGTTGTGAATTTTGCCATTAAGCTCCTTGTTAGAGAAGAGCAAGTTGTGCAAAAAGTACTAAAACAGGTGGACATGTGCATTCAAAAGTTTACAGAAGGTCATATTAAGTTAAGCAAGCTGAAATTTCACCCACAAGCCAAATAACCTAACTTTTTTATTATATTTAGAGATGAGCAAACGTGCTCGTTACGAGCACTGTATGGCTTGGCTCCCGTGCGAACAAATGCCCGCAGGCATTGCGGATCCGTCCTCAGCTGCATGTAAGTCAATGGGGACGGATCGTTTGGTATGACACTCATACCAAAACGGATCCGTCCCCACTGACTTTCAGTCAGGTGAGGAGGACGGAACCGTTTGGTATGAGTGTCATACCAAACGATCCGTCCCCATTGACTTACATGCAGCTGAGGACAGATCCGCAATGCCTGTGGGCATTTCGCACGGGAGCCGAGCAATACAGTGCTCGTAACGAGCACGTTCGCTCATCTCTAATTATATTCTTGCTCCTCTTCTGAGCTGCAGTTGACATCAGTCCTAAGAACCAGAAGATACTCGTGTGTATAGAACACATTTAGAAAAAGCTTAAACACCCACATTGAGGTATTTTAGATTACTATACACAGTAAGAGCAAGTTAACCCCTTAACGACTCATGACGTACTATGTACGTCATGATGTGTTGTAAGTTAGCGCATCATGACGTGCATAGTACGTCATGAAATGAAAGTGTCACCGACACCGGCATCTGAACGGGTGTCACGGACAGCAGAGAGGTCCGGCACCCGTCCATGGACCAATCACAGTGGTCCCTGCCCAGCGATCGCTGTGATTGGTCAATCAGAACTGAATGACCAATCACAGCGCCGGCGGGAAGCTTAGCCCAGCACAGCTCCGTTCTCCTCATGACAGTTGACATTTGAGGAGATCGGAGCTGCGTCCTGTCAGAGAGCATTTGTGGAAAAAAAAAGATAAAAGTGCCCCCACAGTGTCCCAGTTACCCCAAACGCACCCCATCCTCCAGTGACCTGTGTCTTGTGTCAGCTCGTTAGCGTTAGAAGTTAGGGTTAGGGGTTAGGAGTTATTGGTAAAAGTTAGGGTTAGAAGTTAGGGTTAGAAGTTAGACGTTTGAATAAAAAAAAAAAAAAAAAAAAAAAAAAAATTAACCCCTTCCTGACCAGCGCCGTGCGGCGGGCGTTATGGCCGAAAAGTCTCTGCTGTTTCTAACAGCAGAGACTTGCCGCTACTTACCTCCATCGGCGGCGTCTTCCTGGGCCTTCTGATGCCGTGATCACGGAATCAGGATGCGTCTGAACCCAGAAGCATACGCTTCCGAGTGGTGTACAGACGCCCCGAGTGGCCAATCGGGGTGTCTGTACACCATATGAAAACTGTAATCCTCGCTGGTGAGGATTATAGTTTTCAAACTGCAATTCTTATTCTGGCCACTAGATGGCAGGCCAGGATAAGAAATGAGCAATTTTGGGATTTAACTCCATCTAGTAAATCCCTGATTGCTCATAAAGAAAAAAAAAACACAATATATCAGCTCATATTTGAGCTTTAAAATAGTCAGAAAAAAATAAAAAAATAAATGTTAAAAAAATATATAAAAAATAAAAAATATATAAAAAATATATAAAAGTTCAAATAACCCCCCTTTCCGTATAATGAAAAAATAAATACCTAAATAACAATAAATATAGACATCATGGGTATCACCGAAAACGCCCGTACTTTTAAAATATAAAAAAAAAAATTCCAATACGGCGAATTGTGTGGCGGAAAAAAGCGTCCAAATGGCAATTCGCCGTTTTTCGTCGCTTTTTTTTTTCTAAAAAAAATTAAATAAAAAGTGATCAAAAAGTCACACACCCCCCAGAATGGTATCAATAAAAACTTCAGATCGCCCCGCAAAAAATGAGCCCCCATACAGCTCCGTATACATAAATACCAAAAAGTTATAGGGGTCAAGATATGACAAGGAAAAAAAAAAAGGCCAACTTTATAATTATTTTATCACCATCTAAACGCAGGAAAAACTATACATATTAGGTATCGCCGGATTCGTACTGACCAGTAGAATGAAAGTAACTGGTCAGTTTTAATGAACATCGAACGCTGTAAATAAGAGACCCGTAGAACTGTAGCGGAATAGCGTTTTTTCTGCAATTTCACCCGATTTGGAATTTTTTTCCCGCTTCCCACTACATCATATGCAATATTAAATGGTGGCGTTGGAAAGTACAACTTGTCCCACAAAAAACAAGCCCTCTTACAGCTAGAGGGCTAACTCTAGTGATGATTTTGCCAATATTTGCCAAGGAAGAGAGCACGATTTGGCCTAAAAATTTATAAGCTCTGTGAGAGCGAAACTGGGTACACATACAAATTTAGAGTTTATGAGGGCAAAGATACCCAGTTTACCCCTCCTGAATGCCCCCCTTCCCTAAATGTGTCAGGCAAAATAGTGTGGGATCTCCTGCACCCTCTTTTAGATAAGGGGTACAATTTGTACATTAATAATTATTATACAAGCGTACCCCTTTTCAAGTGCCTTTCAGTAAGCAAGACAGTGGCAGGTGGCACCATACGCCGCAATCAAAGAGGCCTGCCCAAGCCTTTAATAAACCGAAAACTGAGGCCTGGGGAAATAAAAGGCCTCTGCAATGGGGACATCTTACTGATAAAATATCGGGACAAAAAAAGATGTCCTCATAATTACATCTATCCACCCACCCAGACAGCAGCAGCCCTGTTCCTGTACGCGGCACCGATACCACCATCCGTAAACCTGTCTGCATACAGGATTATAATAAATATATGGGTGGGGTGGACCTTGCAGACCAAATGCTGCAGCCTTATAGTGCGGTCAGGAAATCCCTCATTTGGTATAAAAAGCTTGCATCCCACCTTATGCAAGTAGCCCTGTACAATTCATTTGTTATGTTCCAAAAAGCAGGGAACCATGGAACTTATCTTGAGTTTCAAGAAAAAAAAATCATAAAAATTTTGATATTTGGAGAGCAGGGCCAGGAAAGCAGTGGCATAGCGTCATCCAGCCATGCCAGCAGAATTGTCCCAGGGCAACATTTCCCATCAGAGGTGCCCCCTACTGCAAAGAAAAGCAGAGCCCAGAAGAGATGCAGGGTCTGTTATAAGAATGGGATACGGCGGGACACCGTATATCAATGTGACACCTGTCCAGATAAGCCAGGACTTTGCATTAGACAGTGTTTCCGCATTTGCCACACGTCTCAAGATTATTAATTTAATCAGTTTAATTTTATTTTTACTTCTTTTATGCACTTTTGGCCTTTTTTAATTTATTATGCAACCCACTGCTTTTTTAACACTCCTTATTTCATTATATTACCCAATTATAATTTGGGAAATTAGACAAACCCCAAAAGGTAAAAATAAATTCTCATTATACCCCTAGATGAATACTGTAAAAAAAAAAAAAAAAATCACTACACCCCTAGATGAAGACTTTAGGGAGTGTAGTTTTCAAAATGAGGTCAATTTTTTTGGGTTTCCACTGTGGGGGGTCCTCAGGGTATCTTCACACATCGATAACCACATATGGGGTGTTGCCATATTCTAAATTCTATGAAAAGCATATTGGGCCAAAGTGCTCACTACACCCCTAGATGAATACTTTAGGGGGTGTAGTTTCCAAAATGGGGTCATTTTTTGGGTGTTTCCCTAGGGTATCTTCAAATGCAACACAGTGCCTGAAAATTATTCCGGTGAAATCTGCCCTCCAAAATCCACATTGTGCTCCATCTGTTCTAAGCTCTGCCGTTCACCCGTACAGTAGTCGATAACCACATATGGGGTGTTGCTGTATTCAGAAGAAAATGGGTAACATATTTAGTGGTGACTTTCTCCTGTTACCCCTTGTGACAATGAAAAACTTGGGTCTAAAGTGACATTTTTCAGTAAAATATGTAATTTTTTTTTTTTTTTTTACAGCCAAGGGTTTCTAAATTCTGTGAAAAGCATATTGGGCCAAAGTGCTCACTACACCCCTAGATGAATACTTTAGGGGGTGTAGTTTCCAAAATGGGGTCACTTTTTTTGGGTTTCCACTGTGGGGGGGTACCCAGGGTATCCTCAAATGCAACACAGCGCCTGAAAATTATTCCAGTGAAATCTGCCCTCTGAAATCCATATTGTGCTCCATCTGTTCTAAGCTCTGCTGTTCACCCGTACAGTAGTCAATAACCACATATGGGGTGTTAGTGTAAACTGCAGAATCAGGGTAATAGATATTGAGTTTAGTTAGGCTGTTAACCCATTCTGTATTATAGGAAAAATTTATTGAAATAGAAAAACTGCAAAAAATGTGAAATTTTGAAATTTCTTCTCCATTTTCTTTTAATTCTTGTGGAGCACCTAATGGATTAACATAGTTTATAAAATCAGTTTTGAATAACTTGAGGGGTGTAGTTTATAAAATGGGGTATTTTATTTAAAAGTGGTATCTAGTATGTAAGGCCCACAAAGTGACTTCATAACTGAACTGGTCCTTAAAAAGTGTTTTCTTCAAAAATGTAAATATTGCTTCTAAAATTCTAAGTCTTCTAATGTCCTAAAAAAGTAAAATGACATTTTCAAAATAACGCCAACATAACGTAGACATATGGGAAATGTAAATGTAAAGTAATAACTATTTTGTCAGCTATCACTATCTGCCTTAAAAGCAGAGAAATTCAAATTTGGAAATTTACAAATTTTTCCAAATTTTCTTTAAATTTGGGATTTTTTTTATAAATAAAGGTGACACATATTGACTCAAATTTACCACTAACATGAAGTACAATGTGTCACAAGAAAACAATCTCAGAATGGCTTGGATAAGTAAAAGTGTTCCAAAGTTATTACCACATAAAGTGACACATGTCAGATTAGCAAAAATCAGTCTGGTCACGAAGGTGCAAAATGGCCCGGTCATTAAGGGGTTAAAGAGGTTGTCTCACATCAGAAAATAGATAAAAAAAACAAAAACAAAACAGGGATAGGACCGACTTTTCAACTGACAAGATAAACTATGTTTAAAATCTGGTTCATTTCAGGGTTTCCATGCATCAAATGTACAATCCTCTACCATGATCAATATGGATAGATCCAAACCACCTATCACAGAAGCACAGCACACCAGACATATAAACGGCAGTAGACAAGACAATAAACATGCGCCTCTCACTTTACCCACACCCAAAACCAGACTCAACCTGGTACAAGGTGCACATTGCGCAACTTTTCACAACAAATTTCCGACGGCTCCTTCTGTACCTATTTCAGGCACAATAAACAACCCCTCCTCAATCATGTCTCCTACCCATCAGTGATTTCCATACACCAATGTCCCTCCCTCCTAAGCTCTCAATGAAATCCAATATCCACCAATTGTTCAGTGACACCATTCTAGCTTTATGTGCACCCCTCAATCTACCACCCACTTGGTTTCCTATGAACCCCGAACCATCCAGCCCACTTGAGTTGGAAGCCGACTCATTTATTACTATACCTGATATCATTATCACAGTCTCCCACTGGGTCAAGGACTGCTACCCCCACTCCACTACACCTGGCATCTCCCACCCCTGACCAGACAATTCTATCCGCTACAGTGGATAATACTCTGATTTCCCCACCGTGTCTAAATTTTTTAGCCTTCCCTCCAGTAATCACCCCAGTAGCAGCCTATTCAATACTAAAATGCCCCAGTCACAATCACAATCCAATCACAAACCTATTTTACCAACTAGGACCAAAAGCACTAAAAAGGAAAAAAAAAAAACTCAGGCTAGGATGCATAGGTAAAATTAAAAAGATGTAACCACCACCTCCACTGCCACTACAGCCAGGAAACCCACCAAGATTTTTGCCTTATCCTCCTACATTTTATTTTGCAATGTAACCTCAATCCTTTCCAAAGGGCTTTTGCCCAACCTCAAAAATCAACGAATTTTATCTTTTTTTGGATTTGAACACTTACAGTACATTCTCGAACTTACTCTAAAGAGACATTCTTCCATTATTAAAAAGTGTAACTGCCGTTCTATTTTTAATGGTCTAATGTGTAGTGGCAGGGATGCTGATTTGATGCTTGAAATCGTACATTTCTATTAGAAAATAGCTCTAAAGTGACCCATTTTAAAGCTATTTTTCTAATACCGTGTTTCCCCGATAGTAAGACGTATCGGGGGTTTCAGGGGGGTCGGCTAATATAAGCCGTACCCCGAAAGTAAGACATATGTCTTACTTTCGGGGAAACACGAGGGTATTGCCGCCTCAGTCTCATCTAGCTGCGCGCCGCCCCCTGCCCACGTCCGCACCGTCCCCCCTCTCCATACGTCGCAGCGTCTGCCACCTCCCTCTGATCTTAATGAGCGCCGCCTCCTGCCCACTTCCGCGCCGCCCCCCTCCATACGTCACCGCGTCTGCCGCCTCCGTCTGATCCAAATGAGCGCCGCCTCCTGCCCACTTCAGCGCCGCCCCCCTCTCCATACGTCACCGTGCCGTCCCCTGCACTTGTCACTGCCGCCTCCTGCTTAAAATACGGTAATGCACACAGTATTAATCATACATCAGTAAAACATACACACTGGCATACTGGGGTATCATCTGCTGTATATAACCCAGTGGGTATCAGCAGGTGTCACACTGGATTAAATACAGCAGGTGGTACTGTATCACACTGGGTTAGATACAGGTATAGGTACAGGTTTGCACTTTGCTGTGCCCACATGAGCTGTTTGACAATTTTTTTCCAATATAAGACATACCCCGAAAGTAAGACATAGTGGGGCTTTTGGGGATAAAAAGAAAGTAAGACACTGTCTTACGAAACACGGTAGAAATGTATGAGTTCAGTAATTAAAGTATATTACAAAAATGGTCAGTGTCACTGCCCCTATACATTAAAAAAAAAAAAAATAGAACGTCAGTTACACTTTAAAAACATGATTCAGCCCACTGACCTATCAGCTCCTATGCACTCCACTACCAGTCCAGAAGCCCTGAAACACTGGGCTCAAACCACGGTCAAACTTCTTTCTAGTGCACCACAAGGGTAATTTTCTAGACACCTTGCATAACCTAGTAACAGATGACTTCAGTAACATCAATCATAACTAGAGATGAGCGAACTTGCTCGTTACGAGCACTGTATCGCTCGGCTCCCGTGTGAACAAATGCCCGCAGGCATTGCGGGTCCGTCCTCAGCTGCATGTAAGTCAATGGGGACGGATCGTTTGGTATGACACTCATACCAAACGGATCCGTCCCCACTGACTTTCAGTTGGGTGAGGAGGACGGAACCGTTTGGTATGAGTGTCATACCAAACGATCCGTCCCCATTGACTTACATGCAGTTGAGGACGGATCCGCAATGCCTGCGAGCATTTCGCACGGGAGCCGAGCGATACAGTGCTCATAACAAGCACGTTCGCTCATCTCTAATCATAACCTAAAGCTCACCACTAATGTCAGAAAACATGAAAAATCTGCACAAAATAACTTGATCATTTGTAATAAAGAGGTGGAGTCCACACAAATCATAGTCAAAAATAAAAAGGAAATGTATACACTAATAAAAAACCCAGTACTTGCTATGTTATATAATTTACCCAAAGTACATAAAAACTTAGTAAACCTCACCTCCCCCCAACCCTTCCGGAAGGCCGATTTTCTCAGGTAGTGTTGAGCAAAGCGAGCTTCGTTTGCTTCATCTGAAGTTGCTTTGCTCAAAACTTAGGAATAATACTGTACGGAGATCCATCTCTGTACAGTATCAGAATGTATTGGGCTCAGAGCCAATGTAAGTTATTCATGAAGTTGTGTGTGACTTCATTGAATAACTTCAGTAGTTGTTTTTTAAAGTGGAAAACCACTTTGAAACTTGTAACCGAACTCTGCTTCAGTTCCAACTTGTATCTCAGAACTGAAGCAGAGTTCGGTTTCAAGTGGTACTGTACAAAGACGGATCACCGTATAGTATTATTCAAAAGTTTCGAACAAAGCGACTTTGGATAAAGCATTCAAAGCTCGCTTTGCTCAACACTAATATCAGGCATCTATTTCCTCCCTCACCAGTAATTTATCTCATGACATTGACATATTGCTGCAAAAACATGTTGTTAACCTGCAGTCTTACCTAAAAGATTCCACCTATCTTTTGGTGACCTTGCAAGACATTACCTTGAAAAACACTTACCATTGGCGGACACTGTGTCAGCTCTCTACTCCAATATCCCTCATGAGCTTGGAGTAGAATATGTTTCATATTAACTACAACATGACCTTGCCATGCCAACCAGAGTGAGTTTGTCCTGAAAGGTATCAAATTAATTCTGTCACACAATATTTTTATCTTCCAAGATACCATTTAAAGACCTACAAGGGGGACTGATGGGGAACCGTTTCACCAACCTGTTCATGGGACGGTTTGAGAAACAATTAGTCTATAACTCACACTTTTGGTCTGAAAACATCATATTTTATCGCTGATCTCATACTCATTTGGGAGAGCACACAGACATCCATCAAGGAGTTAATTATAAAACTCACCACACCAAGACCAATGTGTTTTGTTAAGGGGCAGAAAATTTAACAGCTAATATAAAGGTGTGTTAGTCATCACTTTGAACATTTCCCCTAATATAACCATACACATTAGTGAGGAAAAGACAAGCTGTAGTGATACAAGCTACAATTCCAATTGACTCAGTGATCGGCAGATACTTGACAGAAATTAAAGTGTTGGAATTTTACAACTAACCCAGATCTACAGCTATGCCGATATCTTCCACCCATTGTTTATGTTCTATACTACTACAATAATAACTTTGGTTATGCTATTAAGTTCTGGTACATATATTGGTGTTCCTTGTTGTTGCATCTTGAAAACGCTACATATGAGATAAATATTGCAGTGTGTAAACATAATGTTGCCGATTCTTTTTACATTTTAATAGAGGCACACAGTATACACATTTTGTAACTAGAAAAGGATATAGTAACGTCATTGATCTGTAACCGCAATTGTTTTTTCTTTATATTTATTTCAATTAGTATTTTTGCCACTGCTATATTTATTAAATGTGGATCCACAAGAGTACATAACTGCAAGGCCCGTAGTTTGATAGACGAACTGGTATGGTTTTATGACATTACACTTATTGCGTTTTTTTATGTATCTACGCATCCTTTTAAGTAATATTTTATTTGCTTTTTTTTATTTCTATATTAAACTTGCAGGATAACAGGCCTTATAAACTATGTTACTAAAAACACATTTGCACTTGTTAGTTTTGAGCACCTGCCCATTATAATATCTTATAACGTCACAATATACTTCCCCAGATGATGTTGCAGTTAACAAAGCTGTAGATGAAGATGAAGTCAGGGTCAGTCTGGATCAATATGATGGCATTGGGGAAGTATATTGTGACTACTATTTTGTTGGGCTATATATTGTTATTTAACCCCCTATCTGCCACAACATTGCTCTTGATGGGTAATCAATCCATTGTAGGGCGTTCTGCAGCGCTAATATTTTATTTGTAATCTATTGATCTTGGGCAGTCTTATTGGATATTTATATACCTGTTTATTGGTGGATACTTTATGACCATACTGTTGTGAAGGTAGACCAGCAGAAATACTGAATTTTCCCCTCACAGTGTGATGTCATTTGTATATACATGTATTCAATGCTATTTAGCCTTACAAAAATATCTCAGCTTTGCAAAATGCTTATGCAGCTGTGTCCAGTACATCCTGATACAGATTCCACTCCCCCCACCTGTCCGGGATGCTGCGGTGGAGTAACCAAGACAAGAAGAACAAAAGAATGTGTGTTTAATGCTTATCAGCTTGCTGGGGAAACTCTGTGAACGAGGCCCCCCCCACCTTTTCTACTGTGTGTATATGCTTTTGTAATAAACGGAGCAGCCCAGATCACCTCAGCGCCTGAACGTGTTGGGAGACTCCAAACTGACATTTGTGTCCGTCTTGAGATCTTACCATGTGCACAACCGTTCTTTTAATTTGGACAACTGACCTGACCCCTAAGAGGACAGATTGTGTCCCCCTTAACACTGTTTGATGGCCGTATTGCTATACCATATGGGCACTTGTATAGGAGTATGCTTTGAATGCACATATATCGCATTTCATTGAATTCACTTTAATATCAATATGTGGTCCCTTGATGCACTGACCCCAGTGAATGGTTCAGAGAAACGAGTCAGGACAAAGTTTGCATTCCTGGGACATATGGTATGTGCTCCTCTTGTTTCCATTGGTGATCACTACCTTGATGCCTTGGATGTGTCTTTGGTAGCAAATATGTAATATGCGCAAATTTATTATTTACAGTACATTTATTTTCTGGTACATATCTGCCTACTGACAAAATTTCGGTTTTAGGTCTCTTCTATGGGTGGTGGTATCTATCCCCTGTCAGGGACAGACAGGGTCAAATAGGAGGTTCCTGACACTGGATCACCCCTATCGGGGTGGCCATTACATTTTTGATAGGCAGGGCCTACAATTTCATAGGGCAATTGAAAGGGAGAGCAATTATTTCCTTTCTTGTCCTGCCTAGCCTGATCAGCTCTATTTTATGAGCACAATTTGGATGGTTTTTAATGATCATCAGTAAAGGTTATATTTACACAGGTGAAGATACGCTGTGAGAAATACCTAATATGTATACTATTTTACATTTATTGCAATTTACACACAAGAATTTTTGAAGAAAAAAATAAGAAAAAAATAAAATAAATCATTTTAGTGTCTCCAAAGTCTGAGAGCCAGAGTTTATTTTTTGGGCTCATTTTTGCGGGATGAGATGATGGTTTGATTAGTACTGTTTTGGGGTACATATGACCATTTGATCACTTGGTATTACATTTTTTGTGATGTAAGGTGACTGTTAGAAGAGAGAGAGCCAGTCGTTACGGACTGGCAATACCCAATATGTCTGTTTTTCTTTATACAATTTTATGTGTTTTATTATGGGAAAGGAGCTTTTTTTTTAAACTTGAAACTATTTTTTTTTTAATTCTGAAAAACATTTTTACTTTTTGTGACTTCATATTCTGGGGGTTTGATCCTCTCTGCAATGCATTACAATAAATCCTGTTTTCACCGATGTCTGAGTATGCAGCAGGGGCTTGGCTGTCAGTGACTGCGGGTCCGTGCCACTGATTGGACAGGCACAGCTGCTGCACCTGTCCGATCAACCCGCTGTACATCACCGGTTCTCAAGTCATGTCCACCAGTGCCGTACATGTACGGTGCGGGTCCTCTATGGGTTAAAGTTGATGTGTACCACATAAATGAGCTTGTGTAACAATATTCAAATTTCTCCTTTTACCATAAGAGTAGAATTTAGTGAAAAAGTCAAAAACTATTTACATTCATAGAACAAAAGTTTATGCAGTAATGTTATAGAACGTTTACAACAAACTTTGAAAGATTTTAATTCAAACAGCCATTCATTCTACAGAAGCAGATTTATTTGGCTATAAATACAAATATTCAAAGAACAACTTTTGGGCCTATGTAAATATTGAAAAAAAAAACAGCGTACAAGTGCCTATATCCAAGGAATGTACAAAGTTTTTGAAAAACATAAAATAAATTATATAAAGAGCATGATTAACAATGAGACACTTGCAAAATTCGATACTCTATTTCAAGTCAGACTTCACTGATCTTGTACCAACTATATAATATTCCAATCCACTTTTAGAACATTCCTCCTCCCATGCCACCCATGCCTCCCATACCACCCATTCCAGCATCTTTCTCTTCTTTTGGAATTTCCGTAACGACAGCTTCTGCTGTTGTCAACAACGATGCTACACCAGCTGCATCCATTAAAGCAGTTCTTACAACCTAAAGGAAAAATAAACTAAAATAAATGAATGAACTCAAAGCGGTTATCCCATGAATTTCTTCAAAAATATAAATATCTGGAGTCATGTACAATGTTATTTTAACTACACAAAGAACAAAAATGCTGCTGTACTGTGCAATTGCCACCTTGCTATCGCCAGCCTGCATCAGAAAAGCTCGTTTGAATATTTTCCCCAAAGCTAGGCAAATTAGCTTTCCTAACAAAAAATAAATTCTTGCTGATTTTAGACATTACTTATTTGCAAATATTTCTCCAAGAAACAAAGAGAAGCATTGCCTAGCCTACAATAGTCATCACATACAGTGTTTGGAAAAAGTATTCATACCCCTGAACTTAGGCCAACACAAAAGTAGCAAGTACTGTATGTGTGAAGTGAAAGAAATAAAAATAAATAAAAATCTGAAAGTGTGGCATGATTTGTATTCAACCCCGTGTTCTGATACCCTGGTAAAATCCAGTGTGAGCAATTGCCTTCTGAAGTCACCTAATTAGTAAATACAGTCTACCTGTGTGTAATTTCTCAGTATGTTCTGTGAAGGCTTCATGTTTGATAATGAACATTAGTAATCAAACAAGATGAAAACCAGGGAATACATGAGTAAAGATCAAGGATAAAAGTAGCGGTTGATGGTGCCTAAAAACCATTCTAACAAAATCTGCCTCCAAAATCCGTATGGCGCTCCTTTCCTTCTGACCACTGCCACAAACCCATAGAGACATTTACCACCACATATGGGGTATTTCTGTAAACTGCAGAATCAGAGTAATGTATATTGAGGTTTAGTTTGCTGTTAACCCTTGCCGTGTTGCAAGAAAAAAAATTAACGTGAATAATCTACCAAAAAACAGAAATTTTGAAAATTCACCTCCATTTTCCTTTAATTCTTGTGGAACACCTCAAGGGTTAACAAAGTTTGTAACAGCAGTTTTTATAATTTGAGGGGTGTAGTTTCTAAAATGGGGTTATTTATTAGTGGTTTCCATTAGGTAAGCCTCACAAAATCACTTTATAACTGAGTTGGTGGTCAAAAAATGGTTTGGGAAATTTTGTTGAAAATTTGAAAAATTACTTCTAAACTTCTAAGCCCTCTAACTTCCTAAAAAAATAAAATTACATTTACAAAATGATGCCAACATAAAGTAGACATATGGGGAATGTTAAGTAATAAATATTTTATGAGGTATCACTTTCTGTTTTAAAAGCAGAGAAATTGAAATTTTTAAAATTTTTCTAAATTTTGGGTAAATTTGGGATTTTTTTCATAAACAATGAAGTACAATGTGTGACGAGAAAATCTCAGAATGGCCTGGATAAGTAAAAGCGTTCTAAAGTTATTACCACATAAAGTGACATGTCAGATTTGCAAAAATCGGCCTGGGATTTAAGTAGAAAAGTGGCTCGGTACTGAAAGGGTTAAATAGTGGAGACATATTGTGTTATACTGCTTGTATACAGCTCAAAATACTTGAATGGGAAGGACCACTGCTGTTTTTTTTTAAATGAAGAAAGAATAAAGTAATTTGAGATTTTAAGCTCAATTATTTTGATTTGTTGGATATAATTTCATCTGGGAAGAGCTATTTGCACATGTGAGGCTGGCTTAGCTTTTACTCTAGTTATGTTTAAAGAGCTGAGCAATGACTGCTAGGCTATGCTGTAGTTATAACAGCCGTCAGGTTTTTAGTATGTACTAGTGACTTGTATTTTCTCTTCCCATGTGCATTAGGCTACTTTCACACCCGCGGCGCGGGGCTCCGGCAGGCTGTTGCGGTGGGTGAACAGCCCGCCAGATCCGTGCTGCCGCAGGTGCACGTGTGGGGCCGGAACTGCGCTCCGGCACCATTCACTGTAATGGGGGCGGGCTGCGGATCCGGCTGCAGGACGGCAACCCCTGCCAAGAGGCGTCCGGATCGAAAATACATGTTATGACGTGATGATGTGGCGCAGGAAAGCACAATGTTGTGTTCATGACAGCCTACAATTGGTAACGGAGCGAGGAAGAGAGGAGTATTTTTTTAACGTACGTACCCTAAGGCAGGCCATACTGAGAGCACTATGCAGTGGGGGAGCATTATAAAAATTATAGAAGAGAAAGGATACAGAGGTGGCAATTATATAAAGAAATAATGGGGGCCATAATAATAATTATACAGAGAGGGCAATAATAACTAGATTTGCATTTCCAGGTGAAAATACATAGTGCTTGAAAAGAACGCACCTTTAACAGTGACTTCCAGAGTACACCTGTGTGACTGCCCCTTTAAGAGTTTCTGCTCCTTTGAGAGTAACTATCCCTTTAAGAGTGGTGCCCCTTTAAGAGTTACTACCCCTATAAGTGTCTGCCCCTTAAAGAGCGGCTGCCCCTTAAAGAGCGGCTGCCCCTTAAAGAGCGGCTGCCCCTTTAAGAGCGACTGCCCCTTTAAGAGCGACTGCCCCTTTAAGAGCGACTGCCCCTTTAAGAGCGACTGCCCCTTTAAGAGCGACTGCCCCTTTAAGAGCGACTGCCCCTTTAAGAGCGACTGCCCCTTTAAGAGCGACTGTCCCTTTAAGAGCGACTGCCCCTTTAAGAGCGACTGCCCCTTTAAGAGCGGTTGTCTCTTTAAGAGGGACTGCCCCTTTAAGAGTCACTCTGGCAAGCCCCTTGAAGTTTGACTCTGCGCTCAGCTGAGGGGGCGAAACGGCCATGCTGTCTGTTAACACATGGGGACTCGGCGGCCATTTTGTGACTCTCACAGGTGCAAGTCTCTTTCAGCATAAATAGACAGTTTAACAGAATCCAAAATGGCGGATTAACCCCTCTTCTGCCAGTGCGTCCCCGAGGCCTGTGATCACGGCTCTTTACAACAGACATGTGAATGCCCACTTATCCTCAGGTCTGGGGAATCTCCCCTGTATATTATGCCTATATATCTCTAAGCCTTCTCCATTGTGTGGATGCTGTGCCATATATGGTGCTGCTATTTGCATATTCACTGTGATTGGCTGATTGGTCTCCACTCTAGCCTCTCCATTCATTCCTATGGGGAATTTTTTTGGGTTTAACCTGTGATATCTTAAAAACGACAAATCCGATCGACTCCAAAAATACATAGCACACCTGTCACCATCGAGGGCTTCGAAACGCACTTTGAACGGAGTCTGTACGCCAAGCGGTTCGGGCTGTATTAATTGCAGAAATTTACGGAGAAGAATAAGAATAACTAGATTTGCATTTCCAGAAGAAAATACATAGTGCTTGAAAAGAACGCACCTTTAACAGTGACTTCCAGAGTGCACCTATGTGACTGCCC
>ONZH01028674.1:0-23172 GCA_900303285.1 Rhinella marina
TACAGAAAGTGTCACCTGGACAGAAAATACGGATTGGAGTGAGTGTGCTGAAACTGTGACACACAGAAAGGTTACACACAGCTGTGTGAAATGGATTTGTATCACTGAGCTAAAACAACAAATACAACTAATTTTTTTTTATATATTTTGTTTCTATATTTTTTTTGTAGTTTTGTTTTTTTGGGAACGTGACGTGCAGAAACTATCGTAGAGCTAACTGACACCCTACTGATGGTGGCTATTTAGACTGCGACCCAGACAAATGTCGCACAGAGATTTTTGGGATCAAGCTATACACGTGACAGGCAGCAAAAGACTTGGTTGTATTCAGTGACGTACAGAAAGTGTCACCTGGACAGAAAATAGTGAGTGTACTGAACTGTGACACACAGAATGGTTCCACACTGCTGTGTGCAATGGATTTGTATCACTGAGATATAACATTAAAAAAAAAGGGGGTTATATATGGCGATAGCTGCACTACTAGTGCCAGCCAGCCAAGCCAGGAGACAAAAAAAAAATGTCTTCTAGCCCTTAGAAGGGCTGTTGGGTTCTTTGTGGGTGATTCCTGCCTAACAGAGAACTAAATGCAGGCCCTAACACTGTCCCTGAAACGCAGCAGCTCTATCCCTAACAACATCCAGACAGCATCTGAGCTGAGCACCGCAGCCAGTCAGTAGTATATTCCAGGGTCACCTGATCAGGCCAGCCAACCCCTGCTATCGACATGTAAGGGCCCCACGTGATGCTGGGTGTACCGCAGAGTCTCCTGGCTTGTGATTGGCTGTGTTTATAGGCGCCAAAAAAGCACGATGCGGAAGTTGCCATTTAGTCGAGCATGGCGAGATACTCGTCCGAGCAGCGAGCACTTACGAGTACCCTAATACTCGAACGAGCACCAAGCTCGGACGAGTATGCTCGCTCATCTCTAATTATTTCCAAAACGTTGGATTTTGGTTTCATCTGACCAGAGCACCTTCTTCCACATGTTTGGAGTGTCTCCCAGGTGGCTTGTGGTAAACTGTAAACAAGACTTTTTTATGGATATCTTTGAGTAATGGCTTTCTTCTTGCCACTCTTCCATAAAGGCCATATTTGTGAAGTGTTCGACTGATTGTTGTCCTATGGACAGACTCTCCCACCTCAGCTGTAGATCTCTGCAGTTCATCCAGAGTGATCATGGGCCTCTTGGCTGCATCTCTGATCAGTCTTCTCCTTGTTTGAGATGAAAGTTTAGAGAGACGGCCGGGTCTTGGTAGATTTGCAGTGGTCTGATACTTATTTAAAGCTTGGGAAATCTTTTGGTATCCAAATCCGTCTTTAAACTCCACAACAGTATCACGGACCTGCCTGGTGTGTTCCTTGGTCTTCATAATGCTCTCTGTGCTTTAAACAGAACCCTGAGACTATCACAGAGCAGGTGCATTTATACGGAGACTTGATTACACACAGGTGGATTCTATTTATCTTCATCAGTTATTTAGGACATCATTGGATCATTCAGAGATCCTCAATGAACTTCTGGAGTGAGTTTTCTGAACTGAAAGTAAATGGGCCCAATAATTTTGCCCGCCCCACTTTTCAGTTTTATTATTAAAAAAAAATTTAAATGATCTAATAAATTTCGTTCCACTTCACAATTGTGACCCACTTGTTGTTGATTCTTCACCAAAAATTTAAAATGTTATATCTTTTTGTTTGAAGCCTGAAATGTGGCAAAAGGTTGAAAAGTTCCAGGGGCCGAATACTTTCGCAAGCACTGTAACTTCTATCACACACTATAATTGGTACTGTATATCTTTTTCGTCACAGATAGTCTTAAACTGTAACTGTCATGTTTTCATCAAAAAATCTATTTTAGCATATGTTACTGTTGGTGGAGCATTATACACCAATCTTTAGTTTCTTCACATACCACTGTTTTCCTTGACTTTTTTCCCTGTTTTAACCTTTACAATATGAGGATCTTCTCGAGACAGCAAAAAAACCTTCTCTTCTTGTTGTTTGTATTCAAAGGATAATGTAAGATCGCAGGTACTGAGTCGTATTGCATTAGGTTGTGTAATATATCTATCTGTTTCCGTTGTAGCATACATATGTCATACTAGTCAGAAGAGAGAAAGAAATGTGTCAGAAAATAATAAAATATGAACTACACTACAGGTCTAGCTTAATACTTTCCATGTAAAGGTGTGTAATATTTACTCTCTATCCACCCGGTCCACCTACGTAAATTGAAAAGTAGATCCTCGATTTTGAATATGTGCATTCACTCTACTTGCCCAAACAGGTGATGGGCTCATAGACTTTCCAATGACCCGGTCTTCAGCAGGTTCTCAGCTCAAATTCTTTGACATCTCACTATGAACACTATAGTTAACCTGAATGATGTGACTTACAATCAAATTTAGATGTTTCTTATTCAAGCTAAAAAAAAACCAAAAGCTAAAAAAAGGTAATCAATTTTTAAAAAATGGGAATCGGACATAGTACAAATGCTTATTAAACAGATAATAGCCTTGAAATGAGTTAATAAATGAAACTGCATGAGAAATGTTTTATATATGCAAATGAGCCTCTAGGAGTAACGGGGGCATTGCTGTTACACCGAGAGGCTCTGCTCTTTCTGCAACTGTGACTCCAGCTGCACTTTGATTGGTAGGGCCAGGCAATGATAACATTATATGACACCTGGCCCTGTCAATCAAAGTGGATAGGGTGCAGCAGTTGCAGAGAGAGCTAAGTCTGTAGGAGTAACAGCAACGCCCCCGTTGCTCCTAGAGGTTCATTTGCTTATATTTACACTTAATTTTACTCGGCAATGTGGACACATATGAACATAGGACCACAACAGATGCCTTCAGCTGCCAAGAATACACATGTAACAGGTCAGCCAGTTTCATAGGTACAAATCTGCTGACAGATGTCCTTTAACAGAATTTTACACCATAGTTTATATCACTTTGATGCTGATGTACTTAGACGAGTAGATGCAACTCAACATGGCTTAGACTAGAACAAGGCAAGGCATACATTGTGTTTAGACAAAAAAAAAAAAATCACAAAGAATGACCTAAAATAAATACATGTCTAGCATGCTACACTTCTTAACACTTTTTAGGCACAGCATGTTAATATATGCCATGTAAAGGATGTGCCCCCCCCCAAAAAAAAACGGGTGAAATGCTGACATAAATGTACTATAATATATCTGCCTCAGTTTTCTTAAGTCTTTCATAATAATCTTTCATTTTTAGACACGGCCACATAGAGGCAGCAAAACACCAGCCACTGTTATCTATACTGATATGCATGGAAGTTATAATTAAAATGTTGTAAATTCCATTTATTAGTAAGAGTACATTAGCCATTGTACTTACAGTCTAGAGGAACATGTTAAGCTTTTCTACTGTATGTTGATCTCTAAATTCACATGTTGAGCTCACACAGTTACTGCAGTGATTTTTGTAGTTTTTATTCATCTTTGTGTAATGCTTTGGCATGTTCCTGTGACAAGCTAATGACTGCAGACTACCCTACAGATCATGTAGTTATTGTGGTCACTTCGATTAGTCAGATTTGTATCACAGCTGATTGAGGCCAAAAAGACAATCAGGGAGCATCACTTAAGACAGATGTCTATTATATTAGCCATCATCATGCAATCATATTGATTTAAGGATTGCAGTCTCTGAATAGTTTACTGAGGAAAATCTTTGGTGAAGAAAGCACTCACCGTTAACCTTTTATTTTCTGCTTTCAGCTTGGGAACTGAGTACATACAACTAATACTTGTATGTGTTGTTAAAAGATATCGACAGTGACCTCTACAGCACCCCACCTCTTAACACTAAACCCCCCTACAGTGCCCCGTCTCCTTAAAATGGGACCTCCACATTACCCACCCCTTTAACTTTGATCTTCACAGCAGCCTGCCCCTTTAACAGCGAGTTCCACAGCACCTCACTCCCTTGACAGTGAGCTCCACAGGGGCCCACCCCCTTAACAGTGACCTCTACAGCACCCACCCCTTAACACTGACCATAGGTTACGGTCCCCTTAACTGACCTCCACCATTCCTGGCCCCCTTAACAGAGACCTCCACAGCAACTGCTCTTTGAACAGTGACCTCACAGGCGCAGGCCTGAATGGACACAGGGATGTGTTTTTTAACAGCTCACTCTCAGACAGCAGCACTGTGCAGTCTGAGCATGAGCTGCAGGGAGAAAGTCACCCTCCCTCCCACTCCTGCAGCTGACAGAAGTTGATTTTTACCTTAATTTTTTTAATGCCTGTCGGTTGCGGAGTGGGAGGGGGGATGGCTAAGCTGGACCTGGGGGCGGAGTTTTTAAGTCCTTCTTTTGAGGGTGGCCTGAATTACAGGTCGATGCCATGTTAATTTATGAGGAAACACAGTGGGTAGCAGTGGAAGAAAACATCTTTTTTACTACTGAACGGTAAATATGTGAAATTTACATTATATTAGGTAATAATTGATGATGAGTTAGTCTAAAACATAAGTTATATTTATGGTAACTGGAATACCCCTTTAACAGTGTCATCCACAGCGCTCTGCCCCTTTAAAGCTGACCTACAGCAGTGAAGAAAAATGGCTGCGTTGTTATGGAAACCTGGTGTGAAACTGTGTGTGGAGACTAATTGCCTGTGAGCTTCTATTGGCTAATAAGGGTCACGTGACCAGGCTTCTATTGGCTAATGCATTTTTTGGGAATATCTCAGGAACGTTACAACCTGGAGAGCTGAGACCCATTCTAAAACCTTTCAGGATACCTGATGTACCTGTGTTCAAAATTTTGTGATTGTAGCTGCGACGATGTGGATTCCTTTAGCGGACATACACACATACATACACTCAACTTTATATATTAGATAGAGATAGCGCGAGAGAGAGAGAGAGAGAGAGATACTCTGATCTCTGCACGTCTATAGGTTACAAGTTGCTGTGACAGGTTGGGACCTTGTGAAGGCTCTCACACCTGTCATAGTGAGCTACTGCACAGCTTCACAGCCAGCCTGTTAGAATCCCACAGACTGCAATAATATTTTACTGCAGTGGTAGAAATGATCAGATGTGGTAGAAATGATTAGAAGATTGCATGTACAAGTCCTCTAATAAGACTAACAATTACAATAAAATAATATTAAAAATTCAAATCACTCCCCTTTCCAAATGTGACATATAAAGATAAATATACAGTAAAACAATAAACAGATTAGGTATAGCTGTGTCAAAAAATGTCTAAACTATTAAAGAGGCTCTGTCACTAGGTTGTAACCTGTATTTAAATAAATAGGTTACAAGGCCTAGTGACAACTTTTAAAATCATACCTTTCATGCAGAGTTCTGCGCAGCGGTCGCGTAGAAATTTAAACTTCAAAAACTATTAAAACCTAAACATACTTTTCCTATTTGGTGAATGCCGTAATTATAATAAAACAAATTCCAGTTGCCCTCTTATTGACCCGACACAGTTCATAGTTCCCCTTCATAGTAAACTGCCCCTTTGCTGCCCCCTTCATAGTAGGATACCTCCATAGTTCCCTTTCACATTAGAATGCCTCCTTAGTGCTCCTTCATATTAGAATGCCCCCTTAGTGCACACCTTCACATTAGAAAGCCCCCTTAGAATCCCACTTAGAGAGATAGACAGAGTTGGCAGGTGCTACTACAACCCTCCTTCACCACAAGGCTAGTGAAAGGACTCTCTGAGCTAGAGCTGTCAGAGGACAGATTTGCTGACTTTTCTGATACCGTATCAGCATTTAGCACTTGAGGATTCCTGACTGCACAGGCATAACTGGCTTGAGAAGGGGGCTGGCTAGTTACCTCCAAGATCTCCTGTGGTGCAGGAGAGAAGGGGGCAGGAAATGATCAGTCATGATTGACACGTTCATTGTGGATTGGAATGAGGCATCCAGGATCACAAGCACAATGAATGGTACATGATCCTGGAGCTATCAAAAAGCAGTAGGAGTGCACCACATGACCAGAAACCAGCTCACTGGCCCAGTAGGAGATTTTTAAATGATTATATATTTGAAACATGCTAAGCACAACAGTGAGGGAATATTACATGAAAAAAAGTCTCAGGACAATGCTGTAAGTTCCTGCCATTCGGCACAGTAGAGGGCTGTAGGAACTGGTTGTTGACTATAAGCCTATTTTCTGTCTAATAAATTTCTTATGTACTTGGACTGAATTTGTTTATGGTATAATGCACATTACATTATATTCCAGGTATGCAATATATGCTAAATTGTATGTCACCATACCTCAATATAAACATATTTTATGAAAGCTGGAATTTTCCACCCCATCTGCTGCCGATTATTAAATTACACTATATATAAGTGAAAACAAATGTTCTTAGAGTATGAATAACACATTCAGATTATGGTTGTTGAAAAAAGCTGCAGAATAGAGCCGATGCCTGAAAATAATTCAAGTTATGGTATGTAATTATCATTATACATTATGTAACCCATCAACATAACAGTGAAATGAAGAAGTATGCCATTTCAAACTGTCTTTGTGATACTGTATCTCAATTATAGCCAAGGCTTGTGCGTATACCAAATCTATGACTGGAGTTGGTTTAACTGAGAGCAACTAAGAAAAACTTTAGAAGTTTAGATAAGTATGTGTGTTTAACCATATAATGTATTTCAGTTTAAAGGGTCACTGAGCTTACACAAAACCTTTGATATGTCATAGCTACATATCCAAGGTTTTGATTGATGGTGGCCTGAGTACTGAGACCACCACTGATCGCTAGAATGAGGAGAAAGAGGCGCTCATGTAGCCCACGCCTTCTCTTTGCTGCAGGACTCAGACTCAATAGAAAGTCTATGGGGGGAATTTATCATTAGGAAAATATTTGAAGTCAGTTTTGCTTCAGTCTGTGTTGGAGTACTTTCTGCCACATTTATCAAACGTCACAGGTTGTTTGATAAATGTGGCTTGTCCTTAAACCTAACACTTCTGTCTAGAGAAGCTCCTCCACTTTTCCTACTCCACCCTCCTCCTGGAGTGAGATTGCGACTATTTTGCGACTTTTTTTAAAAAGTCGCAATGATAAATCTGGAGTGAAACTCATTAACATGGCTAACCACACCCACTTTTCCACCCATATTACAAACTGGAGTGAGTTGTGTACACATGCAAAAAGTCGCAAAAAAATGCGCAAAAAAGTCGCAAAAGCCCTATCGTGCGACTTTTTGAAGACAGAATTCTGGAGTGAAGGTGTGATAAATCAGGGCCTATGATTTCATCTCAATTCTATCACCTGCAGTGAGGAGGTATATGCCTTCACCTGAGTAGTGATCAGGGACATCCCATTACACTCAATCTGTATCATAAATGGTCTATTCTGCTGCACAGAGTAACTACTGGTAATGTATCTACCAGAGGTGTAGCTAAAAGCTGATGGGCCCTGGTGCAAGAGTTCAGCTTGGGCCCCCCCTTCCCTCAGTGCTTTTTGGGCAGGGCAGCACATAGCCTTCATGCTGCCTGAGGCAAAAATTCAAACGGCACCTCCAGCCAGAGGTGTACCTTGACCAGCATGAACTTTCTATAATACTGGGGTCTTCTTATGCAGCACAAGGGTCTTTGGGCCCCCTCAGGCTCCTGGGCCCGGTAGCGACTGCTACCTCTGCACCCCCTATAGCTACGCACATGGTATCTACTATTGTCAATATTGACAGCAAGGAGTAAGGAGGTCTTCAAAATATACAGAAGGGAAGATAAGTGGATAATTGCCATTTGAAGGATCCAAAGTACTTTGCTAATTGTTATCCAAGTGCAGTGTACAGTACAGTACCTTGAACTTTACCTGTCTTCTTACAGGCAGTGGGACATGTGAGAAGACATCATTAGTTATGGACCATGAGCCAGGTGCCACAGAAATAGCTGCAATCCAATAGCATGCATCATTATATTGAGCCACGTATCTGTTTGTCTAGCTTGGAGATTTCCAGATGTCAAAATAATGTTCACAGCAGTTAACTTTACTTACATGGAACTGGAATGCACCTGAAAAAAGGGTGTGCTTAAAAATGTTTTATTCTCCATTAGAGAGGTACATTATGTAAATTGCAGTAAGGTAATGTTCTCCCTGTGTTTGTGTGGGTTTCCTCCGTGTACGCCAGTTTCCTCCCACACCCCAAAGATGTACTAGTAGGAAACTTAGATTGTGAGCTCCACTGGGGGCAGTGTGATGCTAATGTCTGTAAAGTGCTGTGGGATATAGTAGTATATAGGTGCATAAAATAAATAAGTCTGGTCCTCTATGGATTCCTATGAAACTCACATTGAGGCTGCCACAGGAATTAACAGAGAAACTGACTTCCTTTCCACACATAAAAAAATCAAGTCTACACCTGCAAGAGACTGAGCCACTCCTGACATGTCTGTTTTAATAGCTTCATGCATTTCCCATGTAATAACAATTCTGGAACATCTATTCTTATCAGGGGCGGACATACCACCTGTGCAGCATGTTCAGCTGCACAGGGGCCCAGAGAGGGAGGGGGGCCCTTTCCAGTGCCAGAAAGGGGGGTTCGGACCTGATTAGGACTTACAGAGAATCTGCTGCCTGTTCTGCCTTTACTCCAAAGCTGAAGGACCTTCCATGACATCATAGTCATGTGACCTTTTCAACAGTGGAGGTGGTGATAGGACCTGAGATGAGGTCACCATCATGTGACCAGTGCAGAGAAAGACAGCCCCTCAGCAGTGGAGACCTGTGAATCCTTGGAATGCATGTAAGTGCCAGAGACATGCTGGGAGATGTGGTTCTCCTCATTATACCTCCTCCCTGCTTAGTGGGGGGAAATATGTCATTTAACTGGGACTGTATGTTAGAGGGGCTGAAGGAAGGGGAAGGGTGTTAGTTACATGGGACTGTATGTTATAGAAGATTGGGGGGAGATGACTGGTGTTATTTACATGGGACTGGTTATTATAGAGGACTGGAGGGTAAGGGGAGCGATGGTATTTACTTGGGACTATGTGTTAGAGGGGCTGAAGGAGGGGATTTAAATTATTTACATGGGACTGTCTCATATAGAAGACTGGTGGGAGAGGTCTGGTGTTATTTACATGGGACTGCATGGTACAGAAGACTGAAGGGAGAGGAATTATGCTATTTACATGGGACTATATTGTATAGAAGACTGGTGGGAGAGGTCTGGTAATATTTACATGTGACTATATGGTATAAAAGACTGGAGGGAGTGGAGTGATGTTATTTACATGGGGCTGCATGGTATAGAAGACTGTAAGGAAGAGAGGTTATTTACATGGGATTGTATCATATAGAAAACCTGTGGGAGAGGACTGGTGTTATTTACATGGGACTGCATGGTATAGAAGACTGGAGGGAGAGGACAAGCATTATAATTTATAGGGTCACTACAGAGAATATTATAAATCTAGGTTGTACGGCAGGAGGCATTATAATTACAAGGGGCACTGAATTATAAATACTGTGGTGGCGGGCATTACTACTGAGGGCTCCATAGGAGTGCCTTATAGATTGTCATTATTTCTATTAGGGGTGCCACTGGGGGTACTATGGGGGGACTTCCGCCTAGCAGTGAGCCAGGTGACGTCACCGACACTATTGGACAGGTTTTAGCGCCGCCCTAGTCTGTAAAGCCGCCCATTAGTGCCAGTGACGTCTCCGCTTAGCAGTGTAAAAATATAAACAAAACAGCCCTCCCTTGCCCTTCGCTTTACATTGCAGGGCAAGAGAGCATCAGAGCATGAACTGTCAAAGGAGCTGAGTAGGGGGGAGAAGGGGGGCCCAGGTACATTCCTTGCACAGGGGCCCTCTGCTGTCTGTGTCCGCCCCTGATTCTTATAGCTCTGTGTTGTGCCATTCCATTATTATTTCTACTAGAAGTTTAGTGCAAATAAACATGGGGAATGCATGAAGATATTAAAACAGACATGTCAGGAGTGGTGAAAGGTCCTCCTTAAGCTATAACTTATGCCAGTTTATGGCACAAATTATACTACAGCTGGTGGTACATGCTACCCTTGACCCCTGCATGTACAATACATCTTGCTCTAGTCAAATGTGATCCCAGTGCTGCAGGGCAAAATTGTTAACCCCTGTATGACTAGACCAGGGATCAGAAACCTTCGGCACTTCAGCTGTTGTGAAACTACAATTCCCAGCATGCTCCATTCATTTATATGGGAGTTCAGAGAAGAGCAGAGTAGGTATGCATCCTGAGAGTTTCAAAACAGCTGGAGTGCCGGAGGTTGCCTACCCCTGGACTCAGGGCCGGCATTAGGGTGGGGCAAACTGGGCAATTGCCCAGGGCCCCAATCTTCTAAGGGGCCCCCTGCTTCAGTCCAGATGGCATTCATTGAGAGCAGAGCGCACAGTCGGGACTTCAGAGTGGGGAATTTCCCGGTTTAGGAGTCCCTGGATGTGTCCATATATGGAGTCAGTGTTATGAACATAAAAGGGGTATTCCCAAGCATGGTCACTAGGGATACACTGTGTATACAAATCTAATTTAGACTCTATTTTAAAAATTCAAACTCACAACCATCTACATTAAAGACAAGTGCCTTACCTACTAGGCTATGGAGCTCTGTGCTAAGTCAGTGGTAAAAAAAACCTCATAGAAGTTTCTCTTGTATAATACAATAGACACTTCCATGAGGTTTTTGATACAAGAGAAACTCATATGAGGTTTTTCAGCTATGACTTAACATTGAGCTCTATAGTCCAGTGGTTAAGGTTCTTGCCTTTAATATAGAAGGTTAGGAGTTTGAATCCCCACAGACACATTTTAAAAATAGAGGCTAAATAGAACTTAAATACACAGGGTGTTCCCAACAGTAAAAAGTTTGATTTTATTGTGGAAACAAATGGAGCAAAACGTAAAATATAATCAAATAACACCCATATTAACCCACACCAACCTTTTTGAGGCTACTTTCACACTTGCGTTTGCAGGATCCGTTTGTGAGATCCGTCATAGGCTCTCACAAATGGTCCTGAACTGATCAGTTTTGTCCTAATGCATTCTGAATGGAAAAGGATCTGTTCAGAATGCATCAGTTTTGCTTCAGTTTGCTTCAGTTCAATCTCCATTCCGTTTTGGTTGCTGCGTTTTGGTGTCCACATGAAGAAACTGATGCAAACAGATCCGTCATGACTCACAATGTAAGTGAATGGGGACGGATTCGTTTTGTCTGACACAATAGAAAACGGATCCATCCTCCATTGACTTTCAATGGAGTTCAATACGGATCCGTCTTTGCTATGTAAAAGATAATACAAACGGATCCATTCAGAACGGATGCAGACGATTGTATTATCATGACGGATCCGTTTGTGAGAGCCTGGACGGATCTCACAAACGGATCCTGCAAACGCAAGTGTGACAGTAGCCTAACTTGTGTAACTAATATTTTTTGTTGGGAAAGGTGGTAACCCTAACAGCACCCCCTCATCAGGACTCACTTCGTCAAAAATTATCGCGATATTCTGATCCTGATAACTTTTTTATAGTTATGTCTACGGAGATGTGTGGGGGCTCATTTTTGTGGGGCGATCTGTCGTTTTTGACAATACCATTTTGGGGTGTGTTTGACTTGATCACTTTTTATTCAATTTTCTTGGGAGATAAAGTGATGAAAAAAACGTGAATTGGCCTTTTTTAATTTTTTCTGTTACACCATTCACCATATGGGCTACCTTTTTAAAATATTTTAATAGTATGGGCGTTTTCACATGCGGCTATGCCCATAGTGACATTTTTTATTTTTTATTTTTGCTTTTTATTTTGGGGAATGGGGTGATTTTAAGGTTTTTTATATTTTCAAAACTTTTTTTTTTTACTTTTTGTTAAGTCCCCCAAGTGGACCATAACTTACATCAGATGTAAATTGCTCTAGTAGTCCGTATAGAAATCACTATATCACATTTCAGTGCTGCCATCTAGTGGCCTGAACTGGGATATACTAACAATAAGCCTGGGAGCCTAGTACAGGCTGTGGCTCATTTTTAGAACAGGGTGCTTTCCCCGATCTCTGCAGGCAGAAAGGGCATCTGAAGAGGAATCCTACGCTTCCGGTTTTTAACACTCTCAGATGCGGTGAGTGAGGGGAATTCATTGCTGTGAGGGGAGGGCGCATATGGCATATTCTGGGGCCAAGAGGGTGAAGAACTATGTGAGGAGCTTCATGGGGTGTAAATCTGTGAGGGGGGAATCGACAGAACGTAACTGTGTTGTTAGTACATTATTACAATATTTGGGGCCCCACTTTTGATTTTGTCCAGGGCCACATTTTGTCTAAAACCGGTCCTGTCTTGACTAGATAGTAGCGTACATCTGCCATAGACTGACATAAAACAAACCTTATACCACATAATATTCTTTTTCAATGCCAGGGCAGTAGGATCACTACATATCCCATTTACAAAAATGACAGTCTTTCGGCATAGTTTTACCTGCTGAAGTCCAGGGACATCAGCATATATGACACAACTATGTCCACATTTCTCTCTAGCAAAGATATAAAAATATTTTTTAGATGTGAAGCAAGAATTTTATCTGTTCATCTGTAGAGATGGACAATTTCATAAAATCAACAGAAAAAGAGAATATGTAAAGATTCAGTCTCCTCCAGATAATCATCTATCATAAAAAGAAGACTGACAGGAAAAATAAATCTCAGTGAGAAAGATCGTGTCAATCCACTTAGTGAACTACAAAGCTAATATTTCCAATTATTTTCATATTTCAAAGCACTGTTTTCATTCATAATGTGACATGCTTATATACAGTAGAAATATACAATGAAATAATATACAGATATCCTAACTCTTCTGACTTCATGTAATTCCACATTAGCTGTATCATAAAGGATTTAATGAATTGGTGCTGCTGCGCGAGTTCTGTGATATACATATACCATATACATATGTCAGATATATCCTTTCCAAATGATCAATGATTAAAGGAAAGGGGGAAAGTAGTTCTTAAAAAGCAACCTCAAAACAAGATTCAATTACTTTACAAACTTTTCTTGATGGCTAATCAATTCTTTTATAGTTTAAACTGTGCCTCCACTTGAAATTGAACACCACTTTCCATTACCTTCCTGCAGCCTATTGCTTCTAAACAGCCATTTGTTCTACAGACCACTCTAGATCCATAATTCACAATCATAAAATTGTTATTTTCTGCCATGCTATAGAAACAGTGGAGCTGCAGCTCTGTCCCCAGTCACTGTGTCTGCAAGCCTGAAGTTTTCAAAAATTAGATTCAGCAGCTAATTCGTCACAATTAAGGCCAAGCTGCCTAAAAGCAGCGTTTTCAAATCTGGCATAAAAATGCATTTCAGATGGAACTGGAGCAAACGGATGTTAATACATTGACATCATTGAAGTGTAGGTTAAATAAAACGGAACAGGCAGGTGTATCTGTTGGACAGAAGGCTGAAAACCAGCTGGTGTGAACCCACCCTAAGCCATATTCTTCCCACTTGGTGGCCCAATTTCAGTGTACTCGCCAGGTATCTAATAAATTTCATAAAAAGTAGTATAAAGTAGTGGTCCCATGACCAAGAGTGGGTAGGGTACTACAAGATAATTTAGACTAGCAATAAATGTTCACAGGTGCATATCCATAAAGCAAGCATACAGAAAATAATAAAAATATGGCTGCACAACATTTCACATACAAACAATAGAGCTAAGGAATGGGGATCATTCTAAATTAAAGTGGTATTATACCTACTACACCTACACCACCCTGAATATTGTAGGCTTAGGTAAGTCCAAGAGAGGTAGTCTGTTAGTGTTAGGTACCCATCTATGGAAGCCACCTTGACACCTGGTAGATGGGCCCGACACACGTTTTATTAAAAATGTGCGCAAAGAGCTTCTATTTTTTCAATTTTCATTTCTAGTAGGTATAATACCACTTTAATTTAGAATGATCCCCATTCCTTAGCTCTATTGTTTGTATGTGAAATGTTGTGCAGCCATATTTTTATTATTTTTCCAAGAGTAGGTAGGGTGGCAGCAGAAGCAGTGGCAGTAACAGTGACGATAGTGGCCCCATGACGGAGTGGGCAGGGGGGCAGCAGTAGTGGCAAATAGCACAGGGTGGCAGTAGTAGCAGAACCCAACAATGGAAGTCAAGTGAATAGTCCAAGAACCACAAAGACCGAATGGAGAGACAGAGAGAATTTTTCCACATTTTCCATAGGGAGGGGGGGATAAAAACAATCTGAACAACCCCTTTAAACATAGGTTTTTGCAGCAGTACCATATATGTATCAGAGCTGGTGATGTTGAAAACTGAAGATGTAGCAGAGTTTGGGCAAAACAGAACTGTTGATGTAACAGATTTGATGAAACATCAAAGTCCACGCAGGGCTGGTGGTGCTGAAAATGTTGAGTGGGTGGTGTATCAAAGTTTAAGATGTTGCATAGTTAGTGATGTGGCACAGCAGATGATGTTGCAGAGTTGGTGTAGAGGAGTTGATGTGGAGTGGGTGGTGTAGCAGGACTGACAATATTGCAGGGTTGATAGTTTAGCAGAGCTGTCACGCGAGGTCGGCGTCGTGCTCCCTCTGCACGACATCGCCGGACCTCTCCGCCCCCCTAGAGACGAGCAATAGGGAATTGAAGTGCTGGTCTTGTCAGCCAGCACTTCATGAGTTAATTCTCTGTTTGGGTTTAGCCATGTGGTGCTGATCACACCACATGGCTACTTTACATATTGTTTGGACAGCTTGCTCCGCCTCAGGTCATGTGATGCTGGCCACATCACATGATCCTGGGCGGGCTATTTAAAGATGGCAACTGCCTCACTCAGATGCCTGTGATTAGTCTTCTGAGATCAGTGCTGTGTGTTGGACCTTGCTGTTGATTATTGGTATATTGGATTTTGACTTCGGACTTAGACTTACGCTTTTGTGATTCCCCTCGGTATTTGACGTGACCTCCTGTTCTTGACTTGGCTTGCTGACTATTCTGCTATTGTGTTTGTTCTGTCTGTGTTCGTCTTTCCCTGTGTTCCCCTCCCTGTGCACGTACTCAGCATAGGGACTGTCTCCAAGTTACGGTTTTGCCGCCTAGGGCATCTACTGTAAGTAGGCAGGGAAAGAGGTGGGGTTCAGACAGGGCACACTATCCCTTGTTTCCCTGTCGTGACAGAATCACAGGCCCGTACCTAATGGAGCCGTTGCGAGTACTTCACGGACCAGATGAGTAACATGGCTCAGATGATCCAGGATTTGGCCGAGAGACTCCAACATCAGGAGCAGCTGCGGACAGCACCCGCAGTCGTTCCCTCCATGCCAAACCCCAATATTGAACCCCATGTAAAATTGCCCGATCGGTTTTCTGGGGACCGAAGGACTTTCCGTTCCTTTAAGGAAAGTTGTAAATTATATTTCCGTTTACGCTCACACTCCTCGGGTTCTGAGCAGCAGCGGGTAGGAATAATTATTTCCTTGCTGCAAGGTGATCCGCAGGAGTGGGCTTTCTCATTGCCACCTGACTCCCCTTGTCTATTGTCTGTGGAGGCTTTTTTCCGGGCCCTAGGTCTTTTATATGAAGAACCTGACTTGGCCGCTGTAGCTGAAACTCAGCTCAGAGACATTCGGCAGGGTAACCGTGCAGTTGAGGATTACTGTGCTGAGTTCAGAAAATGGTGTGTGTCCTCTAAATGGAATGACCCTGCTTTGAGAAGCCAGTTTAGGGTGGGACTGTCTGACCATCTGAAGGATTTACTAGTTAGTTATCCTACTCCTGACACCTTAGAGGCGACTATGACCTTAGTTATCAAACTTGACCGACGGTTTAGGGAGAGACAAAAGGAACGTTCTGTTGCCCCTCAAGTTGCCGTGTTGTCCGAAGTTCCTCTTCAGAGCCCGTCTCCTATCAAGGTCCAGGAGGAGCCTATGCAGTTGGGAGTTACTATGAGGGATCAGAGACGCCTGAGAGGGGCCTGTTTTTACTGCGGTGAGATGAACCACTGGCTCCAGCAGTGTCCGAGACTTCTGCTCTTAAAAAGGTCTGTTCCTGGAAGTAAGGTACCCCCTGCGGTGGTAAGAAAGAAAATCTTGTTACCTATTTCCATTTCTTATAACCAATTCAAGAGGTCCGGTGAAGCATTTGTGGATTCAGGTTCTGCTGCTAATTTTATTGATTATGATTTTGTGCAATCTGAGGGTGTGCCTATAATTCCTTTAAGGGAGGTAATTCAAATTATCGCACTGGATTCCACTCCATTGAATAATGGGAGAATGGAGTTTTGTACTCCCTGAGGTTGTATTAACTGTAGGAATTACCCATACCGAGACTTGTTCCTTCCTTGTATTAAAGGATTTACCTGCCGACCTTGTTTTAGGTCTGGCATGGTTACAGGACCACAACCCTGTGATCAACTGGTCGGTAGGTGAATTGGAAAAATGGGGAATGAATTGTGACAAATGTTGTAGATCAGTATTGCTGTTTGGAGGTACCACTGAGTCTCTTTCCTTGCCCAAGTATATCGGCGATTTTTCGGACGTTTTTCCATGTCCGAGACTGAGTTCCTCCCTCCTCACCGGCAATATGATTGCGCCATCGACCTTATTGAGGGATCCAAATATCCCAAAGGTCGCATTTATAATCTCTCTACTCCTGAACGTCAGTCCATGAGGGATTATCTCAAAGAGAGTCTGGCCAAGGGTCACATCCGGCCTTCAGTTTCTCCCATGGGGGGCAGGTTTTTTCTTTGTTGGTAAAAGGGATGGAGGATTGAGGCCCTGTATCGATTACAGGGAGCTCAATAAAATCAATGTTAAAAACAGATACCCGTTGCCCCTTATTCCTGACTTGCTGAATCAGGTCCAGGGGGCCTGTTGGTTCACCAAGCTGGATTTGAAGGGGGCATACAACCTAATCAGGATTCGTGAGGGGGACGAATGGAAAACTGCTTTTAATACCCCGGAGGGTCATTATGAGTACTTGGTAATGCCTTTTGGGTTAAGTAACGCTCTGGCAATTTTCCAAAACTTTGTCAATGACATTTTTAGACCATTTATTGGGAAATTTGTAATTGTCTATATTGATGACATCCTGATTTTTTCTGCAGACTGGGAGAGTCACGTATCTCACACCAGGCAAGTGCTGGAGGTGTTGCGTGAAAACAAGTTGTTCGTTAAAGGGGAAAAGTGTACCTTTGGTGTTCAGGAAGTGGCCTTTTTGGGATACATTCTCACCCCTTTTTCTTTCAAAATGGATCCAGTTAAAGTACAGGCCATTGTGGATTGGGTGCGACCTTCCTCTTTGAAGGCGCTCCAGCGATTTCTGGGGTTTGCTAATTTTATCGTAAATTTGTCAAAAATTTTTCTGTGGTAGCCAAACCCATTACGGATTTGACTCGCAAGGGGGCTGATCTGGTCAATTGGCCCCCTGCAGCTATTGAGGCCTTTGAAAGGTTAAAGCAGTGTTTTATTAATGCTCCTGTGTTGGTCCAGCCTGATCAAAGTAAGCCTTTTGTAGTTGAGGTGGATGCGTCTGAGGATGGTGTGGGGGCTGTACTGTCCCCAGGGGTCTTCCACCTTAACTAATCTTATGCCATGCGCCTTCTTCTCCCGCAAGTTCTCTCCTGCCGAGAGGAATTATGATATTGGGAATAGGGAGTTACTTGCAATCAAGTGGGCATTTGAGGAATGGCGTCATTTTTTAGAAGGGGCATTTCACCGCATTACGGTACTCACGGATCATAAGAATTTAATGTTTCTAGAATCGGCTAAGCGACTGAATCCTAGACAGGCGAGGTGGGCTTTGTTCTTTACTCGTTTTGATTTTTGTGTTACCTTCAGACCCGGGAGCAAGAACGTTAAGGCCGATGCCTTATCCCGAAGTTTCCAGGCGTATCAGCCTCCTGACGTCCCTCCTGAGCCCATCCTGCCAGCTGATATCATCGTGGCCGCTACCTCATCTGACCTCGCTTCTGAAATCTCGGCAGGACAACATCGTGCTCCTATTGGTACCCCCAATGACAAATTGTTTGTGCCGGCTCATTTGCGGTTGCGACTGCTGGGTGAGTGCCATAATTCTGTTTTGTGTGGACATCCTGGCATCAATGCCACCAAGGAGTTGGTCTCTAGGCAGTATTGGTGGCCGTCAATCTCCAGAGATGTTCAGGCTTTTGTAACTGCGTGTAACACTTGTGCCAGGTCCAAGAATTCCAAGACACGACCTATGGGTGAGTTACATCCTTTACCCATACCTAGTAGACCTTGGTCACATCTGTCCATGGACTTTATCACGGATTTGCCGTGCTCTGAGGGTAAAACCGTGATATTTGTGGTGGTTGACAGATTCAGCAAAATGTGTCATTTTATTCCTTTGTGTAAATTACCCTCTGCGAAGGTCTTGGCGTCCGTGTTCATTGATAATATTGTCAAACTGCATGGTGTTCCTGAGAATATCGTTTCTGATAGGGGAGTACAGTTTGTGTCTAGGTTCTGGAGGGCGTTCTGTAATAAGATTGGTATCTCTTTGTCCTTTTCATCAGCCTTTCATCCAGAGACCAACGGTCAGACTGAACGTCTTAACCAATCCATTGAGCAATATCTCAGATGTTATGTTTCTGATAACCAGCATGTGTGGGCCAGATTCCTGTCTCTGGCTGAATTTGCAATTAATTATCGTGTTAATTCATCCTCTGGGATGTCGCCGTTTTTCTGCAATATGGGTTTTCATCCACGCTTTGGCTCCTGTTCCCCATCTGCGTCGGTTGTCCCAGAGGTCAATAATTTTTCTCAAGAACTGTGCACAGTTTGGGCACAGGTTCAGTCGAACCTGGAAAAGGCCCAAGGAGTTCAAAAAGCTAAGGCTGATAGAAAACGTTCTAAGGGTGTGAATTTTAAGGTTGGGGATAAGGTATGGTTATCGACTAAAAATCTCAACATGAGGGTACCATCCTACAAGTTTGCACCTCGCTTCATTGGTCCTTACAGGATCACCAAGGTGATCAATCCGGTTTCTTTTAGGTTATGTTTACCCGACTCCCTTCGTGTTCATAATGTTTTTCATGTGTCTTTGCTCAAACGTTATGTTGCTCCCGTTGGTCCTGAGGAACAGTCTCCTCCTCCGGTTGAGGTAGCAGGACAAATGGAGCATGAGATTGCCAGAATTGTGGATGTGAGAAGGATCCGGAATTCCTTCCAGTACCTCGTACATTGGAAGGGGTTCGGTCCTGAGGACAGGTCTTGGGTACCGTTGACCAGGATGCATGCAGACTCGCTCATCCGAAAGTTCCATCTGCAGCATCCCGATAAGCCTGCTCCCGCTGGTAAGGGTCCGGTGGCCCCTCGTGAAGGGGGGGGTACTGTCACGCGAGGTCGGCGTCGCGCTCCCTCTGCATGACATCGCCGGACCTCTCCGCCCCCTAGAGACGAGCAATAGGGAATTGAAGTGCTGGTCTTGTCAGCCAGCACTTCATGAGTTAATTCTCTGTTTGGTTTTAGCCATGTGGTGCTGATCACACCACATGGCTACTTTACATATTGTTTGGACAGCTTGCTCCGCCTCAGGTCATGTGATGCTGGCCACATCACATGATCCTGGACGGGCTATTTAAAGATGGCAACTGCCTCACTCAGATGCCTGTGATTAGTCTTCTGAGATCAGTGCTGTGTGTTGGACCTTGCTGTTGATTATTGGTATATTGGATTTTGGCTTCGGACTTAGACTACGCTTTTGTGATTCCCCTCGGTATTTGACGTGACCTCCTGTTCTTGACTTGGCTTGCTGACTATTCTGCTATTGTGTTTGTTCTGTCTGTGTTCGTCTTTCCCTGTGTTCCCTTCCCTTCCCTGTGCACGTACTCAGCATAGGGACTGTCTCCAAGTTACGGTTTTGCCGCCTAGGGCATCTACTGTAAGTAGGCAGGGAGAGAGGTGGGGTTCAGACAGGGCACACTATCCCTTGTTTCCCTGTCGTGACAAGAGCTCAATATCTTGCAGAGTTAGTAGTGTAACGGAGCTGAGAATGTTGCATGGTTGGTGGTATAACAAAGCTAGCAATAATCATAGTTGGTGTTAAAGCAGAGTTAGGCAGCATGTGCAGCTGAAACCAGGCTTGGTGAGTAACATACTCCTGGTATTGATTCATATTGACACGGCATATCACAAAAGCCTGGTATTTGCTGAGCCTCCTCCTCACCTCTTGCAGAATGAAAGGGAATTGTCTCCAACAAGAGCAAAAGTTCTCTTCCATTATTTGATAAAGTGGAGATGTTTAGAAGGTACCTTGTGTAAGTTTACACTACCCAAGAAAAAGAAGGATACCCAAGTTAACCTGATTTGGCCCAATCAGCTGTACATCTATAATTAGCAAACCAAGCTCCAGCTAAATTCCTGAGATCTCCTTTTGGGGTTAATTTGTATGATGGATCATATGACAAGAATATTTAATGTGCTCTTATTTAAATAGTGGGTTATACAGTATGTCACCTTCCTTTCATTGCCTCGGCTAGACGTCATCTTGAGAGTTTTGCCTGAGTTTCTTGTTTACCCAGCAGTTAATACTTTGCCATAACTACAGTATTTACATGCAGTAAATGCATATCGTAGTATTGTAATAAAAGAAAACATTCTGCTTTAGGGATCATGCATACGGTTGTAGTTTCTGTCCACATCCAATCCTAATTTTTCGCAGATAGGCTGTGGACTCATCCATTTCAATGGGGTCTCAAAAGATGTGGACAGCACATGGTGTGATATCCACATGTGCTTGTCCTTTCAGTGATGTGTGAAAAAAGATAGAACATGTCCTATTCTTGTCCTTTTTGTGGACAAAGATAGGATATTTCCACAGAAGTTAAAAAATAAATGACAGCATGAACTCGGCCGGTATGAATGTTTTGCGGATCCACGATTTGCAGACCACGAAACACTTAACCCCATGTGCATGATCTTTACCATAATAAATTCAGCGTTTTTTTTTTATCTACTGTCATGTAAAAGTGTCCATTTTATTTTTCCAGACTCTGATCATTTAAATAAAACCAAAATAAAAGGAAAATCCATTAGGAATGCTATCCAACATCTGCACAAACCACTACAGCAAAAGGTACTAGAAATATTTGCTTATGCAAGAGGAACGGTGGCCAATGTTCTGCAACTAATTTGCTTTTAATAGTTCTGATGCAAAAGGTTATGTTGAGTTAAAATTCAAAATAGTTTTGATCTGACCAGCCAAGGACGGCAGAAGACCCTGCATGAAAAACAAAATCCTTCCTCCCCTTACACCACTTGGTAGCTGCATTTGGCTTGAAAAAGCATTTCATAGAATATGAAGTTATTGACACACTTACAGTATGTTTTTATTACTTCACAACACGAAGCAGATGCAGATGATCAAGGGAGAACTTTTTCCAGGGCCCTCTATTAGAGAGAAAATGTTGAGAGCATAAAAAATAAGAAAAAACAAAAAAAGAGTGGATACTTAAAAACTGCTGTGATGCAGATATGTAGTGGAATCAGTAATATACTCCTTATAGTTCTGTGATAGTGGGGTGTGGGGTTGTGGTCCTGTGGGTTACTCACGGAATGATCGGTGGTACTGCTGTTGTGAAATGGTGCTTTAATGCCCCTTTCAGACAAGCAAGTATCATGCTCCGGACTCACAGCGAAGTACCCATCCTGAACTTCCAGCACTGCCGGGGTCGCATTGCATTATATTGATTTATGATACTATGTAACCCTTACAGTTCTGGAATGTATTGCATAGCATTGGCAGCACCAACTCCAAAAGGCAGATAGATAAGGAGACTTGTGCCAATACCCCACACATACCTGTATCGCCAACTAACTTGGCTTCATCAGGCTGAATGTACACCATCAGTTTTCTCAAGGCAGTTGTATCCATTAAGTGGCAAGGCAGTGACTGCACCGTCAGCAACTTGGTCAGGTGGGAGTTCAAGTGTACTACTGGGCTCATATACCTGTAGTTGTTTCTTGCTCACACATTCTGTTATGGATAACTGACAATGGAGTGGAGGAGCGAGCAGGAAGAAGCCAGAGAAGCCAGACCGTAACTGATGGTAATGAAAGGGGCCTGGCTACTAGAATTATGTAAGAGAGAAGGAGGATGGTCCTTCGCTCACATTGCTAGCCACTTTCTGTTTGTTCTGAGCTTCTCCCACTTCCACCCCTCACAAGAGAAGGTTCCAATCTACGCTAGAAATAGTATGCTAAGAGAGCAGTCCAGACCCCTGGTGTTCTGTGCAGTTAGGGCCTGACCAGTGCTTAGAGGGTGGGTAGACCATGCCAGTCTGCATGAGGTGACCAGAAAAAGATGCTGGTCCTGTCACCAAGGACCAAGGGAGCCCACCCAGGAATACTGGAGCCTAGACTGTTCCAGCCTTTGGCCCAGGAAACAGCCTTCTGAAGAAAGAGAGGGGGATAGCTAGCTCAGGCCTTTCCACAGCATCAAACTCTTCTTCTGCCAGGGAGGAGACTGGAGCCTTGCCTGTATTGTTCTGCACTTGAATTCCTCCAGTAAAGAAGCACACTGGTTAACTGCAGCCCCTTACTCTCTGAACTTATTTCCAGTTGCGGTACACTATGGCTTACTATCACTTACCATTCGAGATGAGCGAGCAAGCTCGTCCTAGCTTGGTGCTCGTTCGAGTATTAGGGTACTCATAAGTGCTCGCTGCTCGGACGAGTATCTCGCCATGCTCCAGGAAATGGCATCTCCTGAATTTTTGGCGCCTATAAACTCAGCCAATCACAAGCCAGGAGACTCTGCAGTACATCCAGCATCACGTGGGGCCCTTACATGTCGATAGCAGGGGTTGGCGGGCCTGATCAGGTGACCCTGGAATATACTAGTGACTGCCCGCAGTGCTCGGCTCAGTCGCTGCCTGGATGTCGTTAGGGACAGATCTGCTGCTCTTTCAGGGAGAGTGTTAGGGCCTGGATTAAGTTCTCTGTTAGGCAGGAGTGATCTCAAAAGAACCCAACAGCCCTTCTAAGGGCTACAAGACATTTTTTTTGTCTCCTGGCTGGCTGGCTGGCACTAGTAGTGCAGCTATCGCCATATATAACAACTTTTTTTTTTTTGTTTTATCTCAGTGATACAAATCCATTTCATACAACTGTGT
>ONZH01028675.1:0-108953 GCA_900303285.1 Rhinella marina
GTCCAAGTCTGCACATTCCCCTTTTTATCTCCAAGTGATCTATACTGCACGTCACGTAAAAAATAGGTTCTTTTGCTCTCAGTGATACAAATCCATTTCATAAAATCCTTTCTTTGTTTCTCTTTAACTGATCTATACTGAACGTCACTTTTAAAAATACGTCTTTTTCCTCTCTTTCTCTCTCTCCAAACTATTTTTCCGGATAGGTGCCGTATACGGTATTAAACTGAGAAGAATACATACAACACATGCCCCACTTGATCAATCTCATAGTTGACAACCGTACCGGTTGATGCTAAATTTTTAAGTTGGGGTCCTGCGTCGTCATTCGAACTCCATCCGGCTGTTGTCACCACCACACATGCTAGCCAAGGGGGCACTCCTCTGGCTCTTCCAGCTCAACCCCCTTCCCCCCAGCCTGCCCCCCACCTACAGGCCCTCTCTCCAAACAATTTACCCGGGTAGGGGGACATATTAGATTTTGAACTGATTTTTTTTGGTTGTTCTTTTAATTGGCTCCTGACCTGTGATAGGCAGAGCATGGACACATCCCCTTAGCTGCAGTAGAAAAGACACTCCCCTGGCCAGAGCAAGCTCTTTTTCCTTTTCCGTGTTCGAAAAATCCATGAAATATATGGTCCCAAGATAGGGGACGTATACGATTTTAAACTGAGAAGAATCGATACCACACATGCCCCACTAGTTCAAGCTCAATGTTGACAGCCGTACCAGTTGATGCCAAATTTTTAAGTGGGGGTTCCACCACTACCAGCCTAACCACCAGCAGCATGCGCAGATATACGAGTGCTAAACACTATGGAACCAAGGCCGTCCGTTCCCCTCCTGCGGGTCCCACCACTGCTCCTTCCTCTGTGTCACTCGCTGCCTCTGCGAGTCAACCCCCAGCCCAGGACCCCGGCACGAGCGCCTCCCGCCGGAAAACCACCCCTTCGCCTCCATGATCCTCCACACTGTCCACCAATGTGTCCCTGCGCAACGTTCCGCTGTCATTACAGCAGACGTTGGAGCGCAAGCAGAAAAAAAGTTCAGCCCACCTACATGCACAAGCCCTCAACGTCCACATACTGGGCCACGCTAAATTTTTAATGTGCTCTACCTGCTACCGTCGTGTAGCTCGGTCACTTTGACCGAGTCTGACCCTGGGGCCGCTCATGTACTGCCCACTTGGAGGATTGTGGGGCCTACCTCGGTCACGGTTTCTCAGACTTACTATGCCTCTTCCTCCAACCCCTCCTCCTCCTCCTTCGAATTACCATCCGTGCTTCACCTCCTGCTACCTCAGTCTAACTCGGTCACTCTGTTGTCACCGCCATGCTGCGTCAGGCTAAATTTTTGGGTGGCTCACCTGCTACCTCATCTAACTTGGTCACTTGTTGGTGTCACCGCCATGCTGTGTCAGGCTTATGCCTGCATCGTGTGGCTGGGGATAGGAGAGCAGTGCCAGCATGGGCATGGGTGATGGACCTTCGTTGCACCTAGTTGGGTGCTTCCCTAACATGTGATGGGCATGTGCCTCGCCTTTCTTGGTCTGGGTGAGCACAACTGCCATGAGGGTAACCACCAGGCTGTTGCAGGAGAATTTGGGGTAATGGTGGGATTAGGCAGCCTCAGAGGCATCCATGCATGCTGCCCCTGCTCTTTCCTGTCCATTTCCGTGGTGTTTCCATAATTTTCTGAGGTTTCCAGGTTTTCACCCAGCCTTCCCTAGGCAGAGCCTTGGTCCCCTGCAAAAATGCTCGAGTCTCCCATTGACTTCAATGGGGTTCGTTACTCGAAACGAGCACCCGAGCATCGGGAAAAGTTTGTCTCGAATAACGAGCACCCGAGCATTTTATTGCTCGCTCATCTCTAGTTATAACCGATATTGCGATGCCCTATTTTGTCTCTAGTCTGTTGCCAATGAATGTTTATATAGTACTATTTATGTATTTAAATCTGATAAAGTATCATTATTAATTCTTTAAAGTGGAGGATATTTTTATTATGGGATATATCATGTACAATGAGGACATATCTCTAGGATTTGCCCCCATTGTCTTATAGGTGCGGATCCCACTGCTGGGACCCGCACCTATATCCAGAACGGAGCCCCGAAAGTGAAGGAGGGTACACTGCGCATGCGCAGCCGCCCTCCATTCATTTTCTATCGGGCCGGTGAAAATAGCGGGAGCCCCACATGCGCTGTACACTCCCATTCATTTCTATGGGGAGCCGGCTTGGTGGTGGCCGGACCGGAGTCCTCCAGCCACCACTTTGCGGGGCTTCATTCTGGATATAGGTGCGGGTCCCAGCGGTCAGACCCGCACCTATAAGAGAATGGGGGCATATCCTAGCGATATTCCCCCATTGTTCATGATGAGACAACCCCTTTAAGTCTATGGGGCACTGCGTAGAAAAAGGTTGCGGGACTAGAACCCACACCAATCATAAGTACGAGAGTTCTATGTCACCGTAATTATGGAGTGACAAGTCGAGCATGCGTCCTGATGTTTCATTCACTCACCTTGTTATGCACCAAATTTATCAAACAACTTGTGGCATTTAATACATTTGTCGCCAAACAACAGACACCACACAAAAAGTACAAATACATTCTTTATTTCATGATGTAACATACACAGAAAAAATGTATATAAATAATACTATACATAAAGCAGCTTAAGGGCTCATGCACATGAACATATTTTCTTTCCGTGTCCGTTCCGTTTTTTTTGCGGACCGTATACAAAACTATTCACTTCAATGGGTCCGCAAAAAAAACGGAAAAGATTCCATGTGCATTCCGTTTCCGTATGTCCGTATTTCCGTTCCGCAAAAAAATAGAACATGTCCTATTATTGTCCGCATTATGGACAAGCATAGTACTGTTCTATTAGGGGACAGCTGTTCTGTTACGCAAAATACGGAATACACATGGACGTCATCCGTATTTTTTGCGGATCCGTTTTTGCGGCCCGCAAAATACATACTTTCGCGTGCATGATCCCTAAAAAGCAGTTAGTCAAAGAGAAATTAAATGGATTTTTATGTTGAATATTGTTGCCCCCAATGGACTGAATGAAGCAGGCATGGGATTCAACCGGTTCCCTCCGGTTCTCCAGATCCAGTTGTTAAAATTACAGCCGGATCGGAGAACCGGGTTACCGGCTGAATCCCGATCCGGTGCGGCAGCAGGAGATGAGCGCTTCCATTGTGGAAGCGCTCATCTCCCTACATTCATCTGTATCGCCGTCGTCAGGATGCATACCGTACAGATGCACACTGCAGCAGGGAGAGTCGTCTCCCTCTCCTGTTCCTCTGATAGGCTGCAGGCCTAGTGCGGGCGTCATCACGTCCGCCTGAGCCGGGCTTGGTGCTGCCCGGGACACAGGCCGCAAGAGGCCTGCATCACATCGCTGACAGCATGGAGGTAAGTATAAGTGTTTTTTTTTATGTGGTGCTCTATGGGGGCATCAACTGGGCAAATTACTGGAACATGATGGGGGACACTATGGGGGCATTGCTGGCACATTATGGGGGCATTACTGGCACATGATGGGGGACACTATGGGAGCATTGCTGGCACATTATGGGGCATTACTGGCACATGATGGGGGGCACTATGTGGGCTAACTGGCACATGATGGAGAGACCATGGGGGCATTACTGGCACATGATGGGGGACACTATAGGGGCATTACTGGCACATGATGGGGGATACTATGGGGGCATTACTGGCACATGAGGGGGGACACTAAGAGTATTACTGGCACATGATGGAGGACACTAAGAGTATTACTGGCACATGATGGAGGACACTAAGAGTATTACTGGCACACAATGGGGACAATATGGGGGCATTGCTGGCACAAGATGGGGGATACTATGGGGGCATTTACCATTTATACTGGTACACCTGGGGGCATTTACACTGGCACATCATGGGGACATTATGGGGGGCATTTATACTGGTACATTATAGGGCACTATGGTGTTGGAGGGGGAAAGAACACATTATGGGGGCACTATGAAGGGGCATTTATACTGGCGCATTATGGGGGAATCTTATACTGGTACATTATGGGGATGGGGAGAGGAGCACTATGTGTACATTTACTGGGGGCATTATATAGGGGCAATTTACACTTGCACACATCATGGGGGCACTATGTGGACATTAGCTGGGGGCACTAAGAGGGGGAATTTTTTTGTACTTCCACACAGAACGGAAGCATTTTTGAACTAGTGCACATTATTAGGGGGGATTTTTTGTACTTGTGCTCATTTTAAGTGGCCAGTTTGCCCCTTACAGTAATAGTTCTCCCCAAAGTCCCACCAATAGCAATAATTCTCTGCCAGAGTGCACTTAGTAGTAATAGTGCCCCAACAATAATGTCCCCACTTTGTCCCAGAAGTAATAATGCTCTTATAGCACCCATAATAGTAATCATTATGGTCCCCCAGTAATAATTGGGGAGCATAATTGGTGTCACAATTTGGCGGGTGCAGTTATTTTAGGGCAGTGTTTGCCAATATTTATTGAAGGGCACTATCTGTGTGGTACTAGTAATTTTTCTGCAGAATAGTATTGGGGAGCACAGCGAGCACTGTATTGGGAGTGGCAGGATTGGGTTGTTCAGAAGGTGGGAGGATGATGGAAAAGTAGGAACCTAAGATATCTTTTTGTCAAACTGCAGAGACGAGAGATGGGTGAAAAATCATCATGGTGCCTGGTCTGAAAGGAGAAGATGAGAAAAGAGAACGTCTGCAGAACGAGAAGAAGTCACTGGATGTAAGAGGTATGTGGAGCTGTATGCTGCATAGCACTGAATATAATGTGTATGCAAATATGTCTTTAGAGCTAGGTACAAATGTGTATAAAATGTATATATGTAGGTGTATCTACTGTAAGTGTAGCCTTTGTAATTTATATACTGTATCTATCATGTATGGGTGCATATTGTATATGTAATTATGTGAGTGTACTGTTTATATACTCTGCTTATGTATGCATACCTCCCTCCCAACCATCCCAAATCTGGCATAACTACTGTGTGGGGGGCACAATGGACATCAGCCGCGGGTGTCTGCTGTACGAATCAGAGCGGGCGCCATCTTTAAAGACCCGTCCAGCACTGTACTAGTACGGCACTAGGCGGGAAGGGGTTAATGTTTGATTTGTGTATTACTATTGATGCAATGGAGTTGTACCCTGCAGCTGCTGGGAATTATTTGGAGTATATAGATTCTTTACAACATAGTTTGATTTCCAAGGATTTTATTGCCCCATATTATAATATTGGATATAGGGGCAGGTACATAGTTCAGACCCTGGGCCAAGTTTTTTCTTCATCTCACAGCATGTAACTGTTTTTAACCTGCTTTATGTATAGTATTATTTATATACATTTTTTCTGACTGGTATGTCACATCACGAAATAAAGAATGTATTTGTACTTTTTCTGTGGTGTGGTGTTTGGCGAGAATTGTTTGGTCACCACACATTATTATTTGTAGCTTGTTTTGGTTATCTTATTTTATACATTTGTGCAAATTACATATAGACAGACTTCGAGGACCCTTCACCGCTGCTGACATGCCTGTTTTAATATCTTCATGAATTCCCCATGTAATAACAACAATTCTGGAGCATCTATTCTTATGGCTCTATGTTGTGTCATTCTTTTATTATTTCTACTAGAAGTTATTAATGAATTGCTAGCAGTCTGCAGAAAGGGTACTGAGAGGTGGTAACTAGTTGGGGGGGTGTACCTCCACAGACTCACTCTATCCAATCAGTGCTGCCATTTTCAGACTGTGCAGGTACACACCCCCAACTTAATACCTCCCCTCTGTACCCTTACTACAGACTGCTAGTATTCAGAACTTCTAGTAGAAATGATAAAGGAATGTCACAACATAGAGCCGTAAGAATAGATGTTCCAGAATTGTTATTACATGGGGAATGCATGAAGCTATTAAAACCGGCATGTCCGGACTAAGGACAGGTTCTCTTTAAGCAAAACTGATTTAAAAAATTCCTAGCATCAGAAATTCAGTGTAATACAGAGTGGTTTCTAATAATTGTGGGATTTTTCCACAAGGCCTTGTTCACATTTCCGTTTTTCGTAGACATGTTCCATCCGCATTTTCCATGGACTGCACAGGTACCAACTGATTTTATGTGTTTGTTCAGTCAGTGGAAAATGAGACATGAAGTACTTTGGTCCGTAATGCTAACCAAATATGTTCATTGGAGTCTATGGGTCTGTGACATCTGTGTTCAATGTCTCAAGGACCGTTAGTAGCACATGCTGTTTAAATTCATTTTTTAGCTGAGCAGTAGGGATGAGCGAATCGACTTCGGATGTTTTGGAGGTACCACTTGGAACTGAACCCGAGTTCGGGAAATGGTTTTTTACAGTAGAAATTTATTAAGTTATTACCCAAAGTCTCGCGATACTTTGGCTCATCTGAGCCATATACATGCTAATACTGTATGGAGTGCTTGCTCCATACAGCATTCAAACTAAGTATTATGCGAATCGACTTCGGATATTTCGTGATACTAAAAAGGACATGATAGATACAGACCCAGAGCTCAAGGGGTGGGCAACCACCCCCACTTTCACTTTTCCCTGCTTCCTCCTGGGGGCGTGTTTTCCTATTTAGGTTTTTGGTGTTCAAACACAGATTCTTCACAGAGATCTTCATGGACAGAGACTTCAAATGGACATGAAAATGGCCTAAAACTGGCTTTCCACGTTCATGTTTTTTTATGCAGTTTTGAACTCAAAGCCAAGGGTGGATGCAAAAATTTCTGGCTCTTGTTCAAAAACTCCATTAAAAAAAAAACCTGAATGTGGAAACCCAACCTTAACCCATTCCCAACAGCTACAGTACATGTACACAGGGGCAGGCTTGACATTCACAGGGCCGCAAGCAAAGCTATGTTCGCGGCCCCTAATCAGGACAGCCAGAGAGGGAACCGCTGCCAGGAATAGCAATTCCTATCTGTTCTTAGTCTGCAGATACAGCTGAAAGTTGTTGCCTGGGTCAATTCTAGCTTTCTGCTGCCTGATGTAAAAGCTAAAATGGCCAAATTCTCAACCCATGCCCTCCCCCCTGATCTACTGCTAAAGGCATATTTGAATTGAACATGACGTACAGCACCACATATGTACCTCTTATATCCAGTGATGTCTCCTTTGATGTAGATGTTCTCTTTCCTCGTCTTCTCCATTTGAACCAAACCGCCATGACAAAGTATTTCAGCCACATCTCGCCTCTACAGAGTTTGACACACAGACATCTTGGATTCCTCACATTTCCATCACCCTCCCCTTCTGGTTCCCCAACAGTCTCATCCTGCTTCTACCTCCAATACAGTGCCCACTGTGATCCTCAATGCCCCCAAATACTATACTGCAGAAATAACAGTACCATACAGATAGTCCCCAAAGTCCCACCCATAGAAATAATTCTATCCCAGATATATTTATAATGCTGTCCCTTCTGCACTGCCCCAGTAGTAACCGCTGTATTGTTCCCCAGCAGTGCCCCCTACATTACTATAATGTCCCCAGGCTTTTTTCATAATGCTCTCCTCTCAGTACTGCCCCCTGTATTTTTTGACCCCCACAGCAATGTCCTCCTGTATTTTTAGCAGCACTAAAACCTGCCCATTAGTGCCGTGATGTCAACGTGCTCTCTGGTAGGTTGAAGCCTCCGCCTAGCTCACCAGATCTCCAGAAAAAGCCCTTGCCCTCCGCAATTCAGCACAGGGCAAGGGAGAGCATCGGGACATGAAATGCCCAGATGTTCATATTAGGGGGGCTGACTGCATGAAAATGTGGGTATGCCCGGATTCAGATCTAAGCTGGGCGATGGTACTGTGGATAGAGTCCGGGATCTTCTAGAAGAGAATCTACATCCATAGTTCAATATTTTTTTAGTTTCAAAATATATTTATTTGATTGATGGCACAAGAAAAGTGACAGAGGAGAAAGCGTTACAATATATATCACAATATATAATGGGGAAATGAATTTCTCTAACAATTTTAACCCGATGGAAAACATCTTCGAAAAGAGGCATCATTCATTAAAATATAATAATTGTAGAACAGTGTGGTCTCATTATTAATCATGAAGTAATCAAGACAAACAATATTGAATAGAGGGGTGCGGTCCTCAGGGACTCCCCCGGTCAAGAGAAAGAAAGGAAAAGGGGCAGGGGTATGTAGGAAGTCTTCAGTGTTTAGTGCAGTCATTCAGAGAGACAAAAAGTACTGTAGATTGGGAGATTTAGAGCAGTGTAGCCAGGGGTTCCATATTTGTTGGTATCGCTCCCTAGAGTCTGTCAATGTAGCATTTAATTTCTCGTATAAGGCTATACGGTTAACCCTATGTATAACCACTGATATAGAAAGAGAGTGAGTTCGCCACCTGGATGCAATGTGTATTCTGGCGGACATCAAAATATATTGGAGAAGTTTATAAGTAGTATTGTTGAATGTCGGTGGTTTAAGTCCGAGGAGATATACCGGTGCAGACAGAGGGAGATCTTTTCCAAATACTTCAAACAATCCTCTTTCTATATTGGACCAGAATCGACGGACCACAGGACAAGTCCACCATATATGGCGAGTGGTACCTGTGTCCTGGCATCCTCTAAAGCATAGGGGCGAGACGCTTGGGTATATCGTATGTAGTCTAGAGGGCACTAAGTAGACTCTATGTAGAACCTTAGTGAGGTTTCCATTAGGGTAACCTGCCAACTGCCCTTACTAATTGTCGTGCAACATTCGTACCATTGCTCCAATGTCAAGGTTTCCCCCAGATCCACCTCCCAACCATGCATTTATGCCAATTTAGTGTCTGGGGGCAGCGAATTCAGGACAGAATAGAGGAGAGAGTATCCCTCTCTAGAGCCCTGTATTTGCAAAGTCTCTCAAATGCAGTGAAATCTATTACTCTGTGTGCTGGGATCTGGGAGGTTAAAAAATGGAAAACTTGGGTAGCTCTGAAAAGTTCAGAAGACGGGAGGGAAAAAGCAGAAGTAAAGTATGCCCTGGACATGACCTTAGAGCGAAGTAAAAAATCGCCAATGGAACGTAGTCTGGTGTGCTTCCACCAAACAAAAGAAGTAGGTGGTAGACCTGGGGGAATAGGGGGTTTCCAAATAGAGGGAGCATAGGTGAGATGGGGCTTTGCAGTTTATATTTAAACTGTATTTTCCTCCATAGTTGCAACATAAGGTATGGGATCTTTGCAGCCGGGTCTACAGATCTCAGAGGGATGTCAGGAGACCAGATTAATGCCAATGGTGATATTGGCTGCAATAATTTTGACTCCAAAATGACCCATTGTGGAGGGTTAGGAACAGTATGGAATGATACCAACTGTGTCAATCGAGCCGCTTAATAATATTTATAGAGGTGTGGTACTGAGAATCCTCCTACCCTTTTATGGAGGTGCATGATAGTCCTGGCTATACGCGGTCTCTTATACGCCTATATGAAACTGAATAATTCTGTCTGTAAGGATTTAAGGGCCATACCTGTTATCGGAGTGGAGAGGAATCTAAAGAGGTATAATATTCGAGATAAAGTGACCATCTTTACGGTGTGTATCCTTCCTATCCATGACAGAGCCGGTGAATGCCAACTTATTAGTTCCTGGTGGAGTTTTGGAATGAGACGGGCATAATTCCATTTAAAAGTGGCGTCTACAGTTTGTGGCAAATTAATTCCCAAATAAGAGAGATAATTGTCCCTGTTTTTGAAACCAAAATTGAGTGATATTAAGTCTTGAGTAGTCAGTGGTATATTATAATGCATTATCTTATTATTTTTTTGGCATTGATCCGAAGGCCTGAACAGCTACCAAATGTATTCAAACATGTCATCAAATTAGGTAATGTGGTCAGGGGTCGTGTAATAGTAAGGAGCATGTCGTCTGCAAAAAGGCTAACTTTGTATTCACGGATTCCAATTTTCACCCCTGCTATGTTTGGATCATTACGGATCATTATGTCCAACGGCTCAGTTCAATATTTTTTTCTTTATAGTAATAATAATGGTAAATACCGATTTATTATTTGTTTCACTTTCTCTATTTTTTTTCCATTTTTGGTTTTATTTTTACTTATATTCTGTTCTCCTTTCTTCATAGAAATTAATTGATAGTGATCTTTTTAAGGACCCTTCTCTTGGCCGTGACTAACATCCGTCGTGTATATCTTGGTAAACACACTTTCACGTATGGTTTGTTCCTGTTTATACAAAACCTTAGAACTGCGATTTCGCTTTGCTTGTTTCAGTTCCCCTACTGGGATGGACAGAACATTGTGTTTGGGATGGCATGAATTTAACCTCACAGTAGTGATGCCAACAGAATCATTATGATATGTAGAAAAGTTAGTGTCAGGATCCGCTGACATCAGATCCATAAAACACACTGTTTGGGGACTAACATTATGGGGGAACCGCAGATTGCATGCATTATTGTTCAGGTAGCAGATGAATTCTGATATGTCCACCACACCAGACGACCCTATAATTATTATGTCGTCGATGTAGCGGCCATACTAAAAGGGTTCCACCACAAATGGATTATCAAATAAAAACAGATATTTTTTCTCCCACCATGTACACAATAAGTTACCCATCAATGTTGAATATTTTTCTCCCATTGAAGCTCTATACTTAAATGTTAATCAAACATAAAATACTTATGGTATTCACAAGGTAACAGAAAAGCATTGGATGGCACTGCTTGGCATCAGAGCATCCGTGGAGATATAATGTGGTGGAATGCTAGTGGTGCTCAATCCAAATTGATCCAACAAAATATAAAAATAATGGAGAAAATGATGGCACTCACTGCTGTAGCCCAACTTATGTTTATTCTCGTCAACAGACACATAAGATACAAGGCCAGCAAGGGCACAGGATGCCACACAAGCACCATTGAGTGGCAACAGCCATTTCACGTGAGTACGTTTCCTCAGGGTGAGCGAAAATTGTAACACCATAATCATATATTTCAGCAAATCTTGTGAATAATTAGAATGTGTTTGTAACATTTCAGCTATGGTCTGCCCTGTGGAATACATGTGTACAAAATCCACAGAAACTCTTTTATGATATGAAGGAAAGTACATGTTTGGTATCCTTTAAATGGTCCATACATTGTCTTACTAAAGGTTGCAATAAGGAATCGAGCCATGAGCCAAGACGCAAATTTCATGACCCTATTCTTACTATAATGGGCCTCATGGAAGAGCAATGCCACGCGGATAGGCCCCGAAGGGCGGCCGTAGACTTGTCCTTATTCCCCCACCGATACTTATGGACAAAACCTGGTCTCAGTCACACAAGACGGTGATTCATATTTTATTCTCATATAGCAGGCCCCCTCATATTCTCTTTTGAGGACGGTCCTCAGGCACTATGGAGGAGGACAAGACTCAGGAGTCTGCTGAGAGGGAAATTGTGACTCTGGTTCCGGTACTTAAAGGGAGTCTGTCACCTCATTTTCACCTATATAACTAACAGCACTGCCTCACAGAAGATTGCACACACATCCCAGACATACCTGTGTGCACTGTGTGTCTGTATTACATGTCCAGGAAAAGCACTTTTATTCTGCAGGAAAACAGCTCCCAAGTGCCCGGCTCTGCTGCTGCTGCAAACCAGACTGAAGAGGGGAGGGCTGCTTTAGCTACTCATATCTTGGGATTGGTAGCAGATAGAAAAATGATCCTGACCTTCTTTGAAAGCTGACATTTCAAACTTTAAAATGATACCAAAGTCACAGAATTATATATAAGATATAGCTGTTAGAAATCGAGTCAGGTGAGAAAGCTGTTTTTAGTTTCACTTTCAGTCGGGCACTTGGGAGCTGTTTTCCTGCAGAATAAAAGTGCTTTTTCTGGACATGTAATAAAGACACAAAGTGCACACAGGTATGTCTGGGATGTGTGTGCAATCTTCTGTGGGGCAGTGCTGTTAGTTATATAGGTGAAAATGAGGTGACAGACTCCCTTTAAAGCAGTTATTTCTGGGTGAGACATTTTATTCTCGCTGTCTTTTTTTTGGTTGATTACTTTTTTTTCCTTTAGACCAAGCCCAAAAAAGTATTATCCAAAAGGAAAAACAGAGAATGTGCATTATGCAGAACAATTCTTTCATCTACCTATGATACAAGATTATGCCAACAATGTATTGAAAGTACGGTGGCGGAGGAATTCCCCTCATTTTTAAAAAAATATTAAGATCTTGATTAGGTCCGAGGTTAAAAATACTCTCAAGTCAGCTAAGAAAGGAAGATTGTCAAGGGAAAATTTAGTATCCCATGAGGACTCTTCTATGGATAGTGACTCGCCCCTTGAAGATTTTTCCTCAGGAGAATCATCTTCTTCTGAGGAGGACATTGGTAGAAGGGCCTGTTTTCCTCCAGAAGACACGGAGAAGTTGCTAAAGGGGATTAGAGCTACAATGAATTTAGAGGAAGTTAAAGTGGATAAATCTTTCGGGGATTCTATGTTTGAGGGTTTGCAGGGAAAGACATGCAGGTGTTTTCCGATTCATGATAATGCATCTGCTATAATTAAGAAGGAGTGGAAAAAACCTGATAGTAAAGTCTTTATCCCAAGGAGTTTCAAAAGAAAGTATAATTTTGAAGAAGATATTTCTTCCTCTTGGGATAAAGCTCCTAAAATTGATGTTGCCATCTCTAAAGTGTCGAGAAGGTCTTCTCTTCCGTTTGAGGATACTGGTATCCTTAATGATCCCCTAGATAAAAAGGCTGAATCCTTTCTGAAGGAGGCTTGGGAAACCTCTGCCTCTTCCTTTTGCCCCAATATTGCGGCCACTGTGACTGCTAGGTCCCTAGCACTTTGGTTGGAGCAGTTAGATGTTTAGCTGAGAGATAAATGCCCTAGGGCTCAGATATTATCTTCCTTGCCCACTCTCCAAAAAGCTGCTGACTTTCTATCTGATGCTTTGGTAGATGCCCTTAGACTTTTGGCCCAGTCTATTGCCCTGACCAATTCAGCCCATAGAGCCCTTTGGCTCAAAAGCTGGGGTGGTGGTGATCTTGCCTCTAAACAGAGGCTTTGTGGTATCCCTTGTCAGGGTGAATTCCTTTTCGGTCCTGACTTAGACAACCTCTTAGAAAAAGCTGCAGACAGAAAAAAAGAGGTTGCCAGGTTCCTATCAGTCTTCCTATCAGTCACTCTTCTCCTTCAGATCTAGACGTCCCTTTCGGTCCTCCGGAAATGCGGGGGGGGGGGGGGGCAGTTCAAGGACAAAGATCAGAGATTTAGATCTAGAAATTCCTCGACAGATAAGAAATCCTCTCAACAACGACGCCACGCCAAAGGTGGAAGGAAGGCTCCGGTATTTCTTACCCGCTTGGGAAAGGGTAGCAGGGTCTTGGGTACTAGACATTATCCGTTCGGGTCTAATGTTAGATTTCTATTCCCTGCCTCCACAAAGATTTATCATCACAAAAACAAGCTAGGTAAGAAAGAGACCTTCTCCCATCTTAAAAGAGGTTAAAAAATTAATTTTTAAAGATGTATTAGTTCCAGTTCCTTCTCAGGAACTATCCGAAGGCTATTTTTCCCCTCTCTTCCTGGTTCCAAAGCCGGACAGCTCATTCAGAACCATTATCAATCTAAAAGATTTAAACAAATTCTAAAGAAATTCAAAATGGAAACAATAAAATCAACTATTCATCTCCTCTATCCAGATTGTTATATGGCTGTGCTAGATCTGAAGGATGCCTATTATCATGTCTCGATTCACCCAAGTTTTCAGAAGTTTCTCAGGATTGCGGTCCTCATGAAGGGCCAAATACATCAGTTTCAATTCCAGGCAATTCCCTTTGGCCTTTTAATGGCACCGATGGTTTTCACAAAGGTAGTTGCAGACATGGCATCCTTTATAAGACTGAAGGACATTCTGTTAGTCCCATACCTATACAACTTTTTGATTATAGCAAAAACATATCAAGACTGTATGAGGGCGGTTCTGGATGTAAGGAATATTCTCCAGGACTTCAGCTGGATTGTCAATGAGGAGAAGTCCAAACCTATCCCACAGCGCCGGCAGAGGTTTCTAGGCCTCATATTAGATTCTGTGTCCCAGAGAGTTTTTCTACCGGAAGAGAAGATTGTTAAAGTTCACTCTTTGCTGCGATCCCTGACATCCTACTCTCTGACGATACGGAAAGCCATGTCTGTCCTGGGGTCTCTAGTGTCATGCATTCCAGCGGTCAAATGGGCACAATTTCATCTGCGTCCTTTGCAGATGGAGATCCTGTCTGCATTCAAAAAGAACAATGGAGGCAAAGATAAAGATCTCACAAGCAACTCTACAGAGTTTGACCTGGTGGAAAGACAGAGGGCACCTAGTTCAGGGCATTCCATGGATTTATCCAGAACCGTTAGTCCTTACAACCGATGCGAGCCCTTGGGGGTCGGGTGAGCATATTTTGGATCAGAATTTCCAGGGGTCTTGGACCCGAGAGGAAAGGGAATTCTCTTCCAATAGGAAAGAACTTCTAGCTGTAATACTAGCCCTCCAGGCTTCTCAGGATCTGTGCAGAACAGGTCACATCAGAATATTGTTGGAAAATTGGACCTCTGTAGCCTATATAAACCATCAGGGGGGAACAAGGTCAGCATCCCTTTGGTCCAAGGTGAACCTCTTATTTCAGAATGTGGAAGGAAAGATCTGTCACATCTCAGCACTACATATAAAGGGGAAGGAGAACATCCAGGCGGATTACTTGAGCAGACATCAGCTAAAACAGGAGGAGTGGTCTCTAAACCAGTCAATTTTTTCAAAAATTACAGAGCTCTGGGGCATGACAACGATAGACCTTTTTGCCTCCAGCCGAAACAAGAAGGTGGTCAGATTCTGCTCCCTAGATCCCAGAGAATTCCCCTATGGGGTGGATGCTCTCCAGTTAAAATGGTATTTCCAGCTAGCTTACGCCTTTCCCCCCTTTCAGTTACTTCCACTGGTATTGAGAAAGATCAGGAGAGACAGGGCAAAGGTGATTTTAATTGCTCCCTTTTGGACCAAAGGGCCTGGTTTACGCTGCTCCGCACCATGTCAATTTCGAATCCTTGGATTCTACCGGAGATTCCAGACCTGTTATCCCAGGGCTCAATTCTTCATCTTCGGGTCCAGGGTCTTCGGTTGACTACTTGGATCTTGAAAGGGTCCTGTTAACCAAAAAAGAGTTCTCTCAGGGCCTTATCTCCACTCTCCTTAAGAGTAAGAAAGCTGTGACAGTTTCTATATACGCCAGGGTCTGGGAAAAAATGAATGCAGTGTTATAACTTAGATCCTAATAATTTACCAGAATCAGCTTCTATTTCACAGATTCTAGAGTTTCTGCAGAAGAGCCACTCCCTGGGTTTGGCTAAGAATACTCTTAAAGTGCAAGTTTTGGCTTTATCCGTTCTTTTTGACCAGAATTTTGCTAGGGACCCATGGATTATCAGGTTCTTCAAAGTAGTAGATAAAAGAGTTCCTGTTTCTATTCCTAAGGTTCCTACCTGGGATTTGAATTTGGTTTTGAAGGCTTTAACTCAGCATCCTTTTGAACCCATTGAATCCTGTAGTATTAAACACCTTACACTGAAATTGATTTTACCAGTGGGCCTTACTTCAGCCCGTAGGATTAGTGATATACATGCTATGTCCAATAATCCTCCTTTTACAACCATATTGGAGGATAGGGTGATTATTCAGCCAGACCCGGCCTTCTTACCTAAGGTGTCCTCTCGGTTCCACAGAACTCAAGAAATTATTCTTCCGTCTTTTTGTAACTATCCTAAATGTCCAAAGGTTTTCCCCGTCACATCCTTAAAGCTTGTAAAAGAGCGGGATCTTGACATAGGGGCCACTTAATATGGTGGATTTGGTGATCTCTGTAATGGGGACACCCCTTTGCTTGGTTTTCCTTCCTTTGAGGGATATCTGGCTTTCACTGTTAGACCCATAACTGGGGCTCCACGGTTATTTTGCATATTACTGTTTCCCAGGAAGCTTTGCACTTTGGATTGCTGTGTTGAGACTCTTAAATGAGGCTCCACTGTGTTTTTTGTAGCTAGTCTCCCTGAGATCAGCTATTGTTTTGTTTGAGTAGTCTCCAAAGCATTGCTCCCGGTTAGCCAGAATCCTGCTCCACACTGATGAGGAGCAATACCCTGAAACAGCTGTCTGTGGATGGATAACTGGCTTAGGTTTTCCCCGTCACATTCTTAAAGCTTGTAAAAGAGCGGGATCTTGACATAGCGGGCACTTAATATGGTGGATTTGGTGATATCTGTAATGGGGACACCCCTTTGCTTGGTTTTCCTTCCTTTGAGGGATATCTGGCTTTCACTGTGTTGTAGACCCATAACTGGGGCTCCACGGTTATTTTGCATATTACTGTTCCCCAGGAACCTTTGCACTTTGGATTGCTGTGTTGAAACTCTTAAATGAGGCTTCACGGTGTTTTTTGTAGCTAGTCTCCCTGAGATCAGGTATTGTTTTGTTTGAAATGTCCAAAGGAGGAAGAATTCCATACTTTGGATGTTAGACGTTGTTTATTGAAGTATCTTGAGTCTACAAAAGAATGGAGAAAGTCTTCAGCCTTGTTTGTCCTCTTCTCTGGTCCAAACAAGGGTATGAGGGCTACAAAAAGCTCCTTGGCCAGATGGATTAGGACTGGCATCTCTCTGGCCTATTTGGAGTCCGATCTCTCACCTCCTGTGGTGGTAAAGGCTCATTCCACACAGTCTATTTCTACCTCTTGGGTTGAGAGATCTTCTGCTACCATTGATCAGATTTGTAGGGCTGCCACATGGTCTTCTCCTTCGACTTTCTTCCGTCACTATTGTTTGGATCTTCTTTCCTCTTCTGACCTTTCCTTTGGTAGGAAGGTTCTTCAAGCGGTGGTCCCTCCCTAAGGAAGTTCTTTTCTCTGTAATTCTCTCTGTGGTGCTGTCGTGGGGGAAGGGAAAAATGATGATTACACTTACCGGTAATCGGATTTTCCCGACCCCACAACAGCACCCTTCCTTATTCCCTACAGGCTTTCTGCTTTGGTTCTTTCGATTGCACCTGGGTGTAGCAAAAAAAAAAAAATGCGTGTTTTATGGTATTTTGTAAACTTGATTAACTGGGGTTGGAGTTCCTCTCTTGCTCTGTAAACCACTGAGGTGGGAGAGAGGCTCCACCTTTTTATTCTGTAGGTTTCCTGTCCCTGGGGGTGGATCCTCTCTGTGGTGCTGTCGTGGGGTCTGGAAAATCTGATTACCGGTAAGTGTAATCATCATTTTGTGCACAATGGGGAAGAAGTGGAAAATCAGAATAATGGGATCCTGTATAAGCAAGTATTCAACCTCCCACCTATCCAAAATCCATAAAGCCACCCCCTCTCCAAGGAAAACATCCAACTCCTGTTAAAAAGTCCTAGTGGCGTAGCCCCTCAATTGGAAATATGTAACTTCATCTGCCAACATTGAGAGGTTAAGCTATAAAGTCCTGTATTGAGCAGTACCACAGAGCCACCTTTATATCATTCCTGTATAGTTACGTCTTGATGGCACTTTAAATTGTGCATAGCTACAGTATAGTTGTTTTTCTGTTTAATAGAGTTATATGTTTGCCAAATCTCCATGAATTAAATTTTGGAATGTATCCAGGATCATGGGACTGCATGGGGTAGGACAGTGGGTTTTTAATTTCAAAATGATATGCCTTATATATTAGATTCTCATCTCTTATATGTTGTGTCTCCAGCAGTCTCAAGTCCCTTTACAGGATTTGATCTGGAAAAAACAATGGTACATAAAGCATGGCATTATCAAGTAGGATATTTCATGCACCATTATCTGACCTAATATTATCTGATGTAATGATTTCCTCACTCAGAAAATGCTTTTTTACCCTCTCACAAATTGATGGGCAGCATGGTAGCTCAGTGGTTAGCACTGGGGTCTAGGTTTGAATCTGCCCAAGGACAACATCTGCATGGAGTTTGTATAGGTTTCTTCTAGGTACTTCGGTTTCCTCCCACACTCCAAAGACGTACTGATAGGGACCATAGATTGTGAGCCCCACTGGAAATAGCAAGTGATGACAATGTCTGTAAAGCGCTGCAGAATATTTCTGCGCTATATAAGTGCATAAAATAAAATAAGATTAATATCAAGTATAGTTTTAAATCAAAATGGTATGTCGGAGCAAAATTTAGCCTATATGACAGATGTTCCTGTTGCTCATTTATATTACATACATAATATAAGAAAAACAATTTATGACATTACTCATTATATCTCTAGTTTTTATTCCTTTTTTTTGCAATTCTGTTGAGGGTAGCATTTTTTTTACGTCCATCTCTCTTCCTTAAAGGGGTTCTGCAGTTTTTTCAAATTAATGATCTATCCTCTGGATAGATCATCAGCATCTGATCAGCGGGGGTCCGACACCCGGGACCCCTGCCGATCAGCTGTTTGAGAAGGCAGCGGCGCTGCAGGAGCGCCGCGGCCTTCTCTGTGTTTACCGCAGGCCCAGTGACGTCACGACTAGTATCACTGGCCTGGGCGCGGCTAAGCTCCATTCTAGTGAACGGAGCTTAGCCCCGCCCAGGCCAGTGATAGTAGTCGTGACGTCACTGGGCCTGCGGTAAACACAGAGAAGGCTCCTGCAGCGCCGCTACCTTCTCAAACAGCTGATCGGCAGGGGTCCCGGGTGTTGGACCCCCGCCGATCAGATGCTGATGATTTATCCAGAGGATAGATCATCAGTTTGAAAAAACTGCAGAACCCCTTTAATTTTTTCCGGATGATTTTTTCTTTCTCTGATAATATGACGGTTTATCATGCTCTTTAACAGATGACCCAGAGAAAGATGCAGTATATACACCATTATTAAAACTGTCAGCCTTAGTGGACTGATGCTGAATTTCCTATTGGTGTTATCTTGTTTAATTGTGGTCTTATGTTTCCCTTTTAATATTGATTTTGGTTTTTTAAGTGTCCATTCTACCCCATCTAGTGGACTAGGCTAATCTACCTCACTCATAAACTATATTGGTTTCATAATCTAAGAGATCCTTCTGGAATGTATTTCTTTTTCTTACTTTTTCAAACTCGGTGTCTCCCAACAATATAGAATCCACAAATCACCGGTGAGCCAGCACTAGGCTAAAACTTCATTTTATTTCAAAAATTATTTAAAAGTCCATACAGCATGAACAGACCAGGAGCACAACTGGACATGAAATACATGTACATAAAATTAAACATTTTATGAAGTGTAACACTACATATGTTGTATACACTATACTGTGCACAGCTTGCGATCTTATGTATGTTGGTTGTACAACATGTCGTCTCAAGGAAAGAATTAGAGAAGAGAACAGAAATAAGGTCAATATCTCCAATGTAGCAAAGCACCTTAACAATGTACATACATGGTGGGAACCTAGCAGCTCTTCAGTGTGTTAGCATTGAAATGGTTAATTTTAGGGAGCGATGAGGAGATCTTCGGCGTCTGCTATTAAATTGTGAGTCACATTGGATCTTCTTACTCAATAACTCTTCCCTAAATAGTCTAAATATTAGGAATGATCTTATTCCATTGTTAAGGGTCAGGTCTCGTTTGTCTCAGTGTTTTATTACATCCTCATTATATTTTATGTTCTTTTATTTGTATTTTGTATATTTTATAATTATGTGCACATAGTGCCTTGAAAAAATATTTATACCCCATTTTTCCATGGTACACCTGCAAACTTTTATTTTATGTGACAGACCAACACAAAGTAGCATGTGTGAAGTGAAAAGAAAATGATGCATGGTTTTAAAAAATTTTTATAAAGAAAATCTGAAAAGTGTGGCATGCATTTGTATTCAGTCCCAGCACCCCCTCACAACACCCTCTTCCCCGAGTCAGTACATTGTAAGAACACCTTTTGCTGTTATTACAGCAACAAGGGGATGCATCTACCAGATGTGCACATCTAGATCCTGAAATTGTGCCCATTCTTCTATGTAAAATAGCTCAAGCTCAGTCTGATTGGATGGAGAGTATCTGTGAACAGCAATTTTCAAGTGAACAGAGGCATTTTTTGCACTGGCACACATTATAATGGGGTATTTTTGCATTGGCATGCATTATCAGGTGGCATTTTTGTACTGGCACACATAAGGGGCATTTTTGTAATATCAACATTATTATGGGGCATTTATTGCACTAGTGCACATTGGGCATTTTTTGCACTGGCACACATATGGGGGCTTTTTTGTACTGGCACACATTATAAGGGGGGATTTTTTGTTCTAGCGCACATTATAAGTGGGGGAATTTTTACTGGCTAAAATTATAAGGGGCATTTTTTTGTACTGGCACACATTAGGGGGAATTTTTCTACTGTCATACATTATAAGAAGAATTATTACTACTAGGGGGCATTATGGTAAGCTTTAGTACTACTGGGGGACTATGGGGAATATGACTACTAGTATGGGCACTATGGGAGCATTTTTACTTCTGGGGCACAGTGAAGACATTATTACAGTTGAGGGCACTCTAGGAGCATTATTACTATTAAGTGCACCCTGGCAGATAATTATTTCTATTGGTGGGACTTTTGGGAGCACTGTTACTGTGGGGGCACCCTGGCACATTATTAGCTTAGCACAATTGGGGGACATTATGTTTGCAACACTATTTGCTGGCACAGTTATTTTTTAGGACTGTGTCCCAATAATTATTGAGGGGGACACTATCTACGTGGTACTAGTATTTTTAGGTGGACTGTTTCTGCAGTATAGTATTGGGGAGCACAGCGGGTACAGTATTGGGCGTGGCAGGATGTGGTGTTCATAAAGTGGGAGGATAAGTAGGAAAATAAGATGTCTGTTTGTCAAACTCTGCAGAGACAGGAGATGCCTGAAAGAAATCATGGTGTGGTCTGAAAGGAGAAGATGAGGAAAGATAATATCTGGATCAGAGGAGACGTCACTGGATGTAAGAGGCATGTGGCCAGTTTGTTTTGTAGGGCTGTTGTATGGAATGTTAGGAGCAAAGGGGTTAGATTGAGAATTTGGCATGGGGGGGGGGCGCCATTTCAATTTTCGACTCAGGCAGCCGAAAGGCTAGGTGCACTGCTGGTCTCATCTGACCAGAGCACCTTCTTACACGTGTTTACTGTGACCCCTACATGGCTTGTGGTGAACAGCAAAAAAGCCTCCTTATGGCTTGCTTTAAAAAATGGCTAATAGTTGTCCTGTTCACAGAATGACCATGGGTCTCTTGGCTGCATCTCTAATTAGTGCTCTCTTTGCCTGGGCTGTCAGTTTAGGTGGACGGCGATGTCTTGGTAGGTTGTTTGTAGTTGTGCCATATTCCTTCCATTGTCGGTGATGGATTAAACTGTGCTAGCCCTGCTTTATACTTCTTCACAACTTTATCCCTGACCTGTCTGGTGTGTTCCATGGTTTTCATGATGCTATTTGATCACTAATCTTCACAAACAAACTTGTAGTTATAGAACAGCTGTAGTTATATTGAAAATAAATTACACATAAGTGGACTCTATTTACTAATAAGGTGACTTCTGAACTCAATCGATCACTCTGGATTTTATTTAGGGCAGGGGCTGAACACAAATGCACACCACATTTTTCAGATTTTTATTTATTAAAATTTGAAAACTATGATTTTCTTTTCACTTCACACATACTTGCTACTCCCAAAAAAATACATTTAAGTTTTCAGTGTAACATGAAAAAATGTGGAAAAGTTCAAGGGCTATGAATACTTTATCAAGGCGCTGTAATAGCTTCACCTAAGTTGAGTGAACAGCTGCTATATATTGCTACCAGCTACACTAACATGGCTGTGAAAAAAGATTATATTATCCGAAACACGTTGCTGTGGAGCGGTTTTCAGGGAGTGCCCTTCTTGTACAATTGTGCTCTTGGGTCTATTCAATGCCGTATGGACTTCATTGGACTTCAATCATTTTTGGAATAAAATGAAGTTTTAGCCTGGTGCTGCCTCACCGGTGATTTGTGGATTCTGTGCTGTGGGGAGATGCCGAGTCTGTGCACCTGTGGAGAGCTGGCCATCGTTGTTGGATGATATCTTTGCAAAATATGGTTACTATCCATGTAAGTTACACATTTTTCTCACTCCCATCAGCAGAAATGACTATTCTTGTCCACAATCTGGACAAGAATAGGATATGTTCTATCATTTATAGAGCTGTCACACAGATCTGCGAAAAATACAGATGCTTGAATGGCCCTATAGAAATGAATAGATCAGTGTACTGTCTGCAAAAAAATGCAAAACAAGCAAATAAAAAATTTGGTTGTGTGCATGAAGCCAATGATCAAAATTAGGTTTATTCACTTTAGAAAAAAAGACAACTAAGGGGAGATCTAATAACTATGTATAAATGTATCAGGGGTCAGTACAGAGATCTCTCTAATCATCTATTTGATGGTGAGTTCATGGCCAGAGGAAGCACGTGTGTGCGAAATGGCCATCGCCACTGGTCTCCTGGTGCACTGAATGGCGTCTGCCCTGCAACCTGTTTTTATGTAAGTGTTTAATAAAACTTTAAGAAGCAAAAAGACTCTGGTGAGTGCCGCATCAATTCTCTTTATACACATGCTTTTTGCAAGTTCTTTGCTATTTACTTTTTGCTGAGCACCACAGAGGAAGCTGACTCCAGTTTTGTGAGGGAACCCATGTTCACATGGACATTAGCCTTTTTGTGTAGTGCCATCCCCCCACAACCTTTCTGCTGACTATTTCTTCCAGCTTTATAAACTATGTTACTATGTAAAGTCTATAGCAGCGGCCAGCAACCTTCAGCGCTCCAGCTGTTGTGACACTACAATTTCCAGCATGCTCCATTCATTTCTATGGGAGTTCTGAGAAGAGCAGAGCAAGCATGCATGCTGGGAGTTGTGGTTTCATAACAGCTAGAGTGCCGAAGCTTGCCTACCCCTGGTCTATATAGTTATTAACATGGCTGTTTTTTAAGGGTCCGTGAATAAAATAAAAAATAAAAAAAAAGACAACCTATTTTTCCGCCAGACATAATTGAAAACAATAGGTCCACCTTTAATATATGTATAGACAGAAGTGCACCCATGTAATGGACCTTAACCCCTTAATGCATTAATGTCGGACATGTAGAGCATTATGGCAATATGCACTGGGAATTGTATGGAGCAAACTGCTGCGGTGAGCCTGCTCCATGTATATCATACAGCAGGCCACCCGGCCACAAAGAATGGCTAATATATATCACTTTTGCCGGAAAGTGGCAAACTCATAGCTGAAGTCTATGGCAACCTGTAGCTGGCATAGGCTTTAGGCTACTTTCACACTGGCGTTTTTAAATTCCGGTATTGAGTTCCGTCAAAGGGGCTCAATACCGGAAAAAAACGCTTCAGTTTTGTCCCCATTCATTGTCAATGGGGACAAAACTGAACTGAAGACAACGGAATGCTCCTGAAAGCATTCCGTTCCGTCTTCAGACCGGAGAACAAACCGCAGCATGCTGCGGTTTGCTCTCCGGTCCAGGCATCCGCACCAAGACGGATCCGGAATGACCCCCAATGGAAGTCAATGGGGACGGATCCGTTTGGTGTGGACACACCAGTAATCCGGATCTGTCCTCCATTGATTTCCAATGGGGGGTCATTCCGGATCCGGCATACATACACACAGACTACATACAAACAAACATACAGACATACATACAAACATACAGACATACATACATACTCACATACTCCCGGGACGCCGGCAGAACGTCTTCACGCGCCTCCTGCACGCTGCGATGACGTTTCCCCACTGCGCCAGCAGAGGGCGCTGTGGGGAATCGTCATCACTGCGCGCAGGAGGCGCGTGAAGACGTTCTGCCGGCGTCCCGGGAGTATGTATGTATGTCTGTATGTTTGTATGTATGTCTGTATGTTTGTTTGTATGTAGTCTGTGTGTTGTTTTAATGTGTGTCATGTGTGGGGCCGGAGCGCTGCTCCGGCTCCACACATGTATAGCGTTAGCACGGATCCGTCGGCACCCTTTAGGTGCCGGATCCGTGCTAACGCTAGTGTGAAAGTAGCCTTAGTTTCTGGTGCACAGCAGGGCAGAGATGCATCTAATTATCTTATTAAGAGGCATCTGTTTGGGGCAATTAGGCTCATTTCACGCTAGTGCAGTTAGATCAAGATTGGCATATGGATGTTCTGGTGTAATTGGAGCTATGGAAGCTGTAGAATGTCTTTGTACTGAGCTCCCTCTAGTGGCAGCTGCTGGAATACTGTGGATTTTTTTCTGGGAATAGAAAAGGTCCAGCCTTAGCTCCATAGAAGTTACATGGGCTGCCTCTATAGTAGTTTCCCCACTGCTCTCCACTGAAAACAGTTGTTGGGGAAGATAGATTTCAACTGCCTGACTTTTTCTTCTGGGAAATGGGGGAGCTAAACTACTGTCAGAGAGGTCTGCCAGCAGCTTTCTCTCCTCTGGGATACAAGCAGGCTCAGCCAAGCATGCATGTTGTGAATGGAGATATTGGGAAAGAGCAGTTGGGTGAACAAGCGTTTGGCTGACAGTGGCCTAATGTTCATAGCCAGCCTGAACCTTCTTATCGTACCTTTAAGTGGCCATTTAGACAGCCTTGGTATTGCGGATCTGCAAAAATGCGGATCCGCAAAACGACGGATGCGGAACACACATGGCCGGCACCCCATACAAGATGCTTTTTCTTGTCCGCTATTGCGGACAAGAATAGGACATGGTCTATATTTTTTCTCCATGCCACGGCTCAGATCAAATGCCGGCCATTGAAATGAATGGGGCCGCATCTATTCCACAAAATTGCCGAATAGATGTGGCCCCATTCACACGGTTGTGTGAATGGGCCCTAAGGCTACTTTCACACTAGCGGCATGATTGTCCGGCAGGCTGTTCTGGCGGGTGAACAGCCTGCCGGATCCCTGCTGCTGCTAGTGCACGTGTGCGGCTAGAACTCCGCTCCATCCCCATTCACTATAATGTCGTAGTTTTAGTCCGGCCGCCTCTCGGCATGTTTGCCGTGCTATGGCCGGAACTCCAGCTGCCCCCATTATAGGGAATGGGGCTGGAGCTGAGTTCCGGCTGCACACGTGCACTAGCAGCAGCACGAATCAGACAATCAGCAGACAATCATGCCACTAGTGTGAAAGTAGCCTAAAGGCTCTTGCATGCGACCGTATGCCCTCCAAGACATAAGGTCCGTGAGCAGGCCATATGTCCCGGAGCGGAATTGATTGTGCACACTGGAGCACACAGCATCATAAATTACAATGATGCTGTGCATGTCCGACAGCCCGCGGGACTATTGTACCACACTCATATGAATCTCAAAACAGTAGCAGCCAATATGAATCTAATGTAGATTAAAACATAACTTTTAATCCAAACAATTAAGACAAACAAGACAATTAAGAGAGATGCTAAAAATAAATCATAAATATAAGTTCCCTTAATGATAACCAAGATATCAAAATCACAGCTCAAATAGTAAACAACAGAGAATAACCCAATTGTCCTACCACACCACGGCAGAAAAGGTCGATGTTCTCTGAGTCAGTTCCTGTTTAGTTTCTGGGTGTCCGGACTGGGTATCTCATGGGATGGACGTGATGAAAAACCTGTCCTGTCCCTATATTTTCCTTGTCAGGGGGTGCTACAATAGCCCTAAAAGGCCTAACCATAGAGCACTTGCCCTGATAAGGGTAACCCCATCCGGAACCTGTCCCTTCAATAAATAACCCTACGTTGCCCTAGTCAAATTTCCCTACATGCATGTTTCACAGTAGGACTGACTAACACAACTCGTCGTGTTTGGAGGAGAGGGAGTGCTGAGTTGCATCCAAAGAACACCATACCTACTGTGAAGCATGGGGGTGGCAACATCATGTTTTGGGGCTGTTTCTCTGCAAAGGGACCAGGACGACTGATCCGTGTAAATGAAAGAAAGAATGGGGCCATGTATCATGAGATTTTGAGTGCAACCTCCTTCCATCAGCAAAGGCATTGAAGATGAAACGTGGCTGGGTCCTTCAGCATGACGATGATCCCAAGCACAGCGCCAGGGCAACAAAGGAGTGGCTTCATAAGAAGCATTTCAAGGTCCTGGAGAGGCCTAGCCAGTCTCCAGATCTCAACCCCATAGAAAACCTTTGGAGGGAGCTGAAAGTCCATGTTGCCCAGCGACAGCCCCAAAACATCGCTGCTCTAGAGGAGATCTGCATGGAGGAATGGGCCAACATACCAGCAACACTGTGTGCAAACCTTGTGATGACTTACAGAAAACTTTTGACCTCTGTCATTGCCAACAAAGGATATATAACAAAGTATTGAGATGAACTTTTGTTATTGACCAAATATTTATTTTCCACCATAATTTGCAAATAAATTCTTTAAAAATCAGACAATGTTATTTTCTGGATTTGTTTTCTCATTTTATCTCTCATAGTTGAGGTCTACCTATGATGTCAATTACAGGTCTCCCTCATCTTTTTAAGTGGGAGAACTTGCACAATTGGTGGCTGACTAAATACTTTTTTTCCCCACTGTATGTACCATCCGAAGTCAATTTGCTCATCCCTAGTTGCGACCATTTGGTGAATAAAAGAGCCTTTTCTTTGCAACTATTTATTTATTTATTTATTTATTTTTGGAGTTTGCTGCCAATTTTTTATTTTTTTATAGATAGATATGAGAAACATGATAGATAACATGCAGATTGTATGAACATATGTGACAAAAGACTGCTTTTTCCTTCACTAGACCCTAGCATACAGCTGCCTCATTCCTGCTCCTCTCCAGTCTCAACTTCTATTTGTGACCCATTGCGCAATATATAGTGGGACCTGGAGCTGAGGATCCCAGGTCTGAAGAGAAGAGCCCCGGAGTACCTGCATCTGCTGCTTCTCCAGTCATAAGCTGAGACAGCCACACTGACAAACACAAGGTTCCCTTTTAATTGAATTTTTTTTTATCCAATTTTCCACCCTATTACTAAAACATAACCTTTCTTAAAGGGGTTATCCAACATCATACAACAGCCCCCCCCCCCCATGTGCTGGGCCCCTCAGAGGGAGTATACTTACCCCACTCCCTCCGCTGCTCTTGGTCCCCGCACCACCGCTGTAGCTTCTCCCTTTACACGGATAAAAACATCTGCTGTCGGGGGGAGCAGCCAATGGCAGGCGGGGATGAGCCTCCCTAGCGTCCCCCACGGGGCGAGGTAAGTATATTTTCTCTGAGGGGCCCAGCACATGGGGGGCTGCTGTATGATGGTGGGTAAGCCCTTTAATATTACCTTAATAGTTGGGGCATTTATGTTAAAAACACCAGCACCACCACTAAATCTGATAATTTTACTTAAAGGTGTTACTGTAGCTACTTTCTGGTTATTCTTGACCAATGTGTTTGTGAGATGATTATATGACACTTAGGCCCCATTCACACGACCGTATGTTCATTTCCGTATCTTATCCGCATTTTTGCACTGTGTGCATTCCGCATCCGTATATTACGGAAGTTCTCCCGCAAAAAAAGGAAACATGTCCTATACTTGGCCGCAAAACACGTCCGTAGCCCCATTAAAGTCAATGGGTCCGCAAAATTACGGAACACTATGGAAGACTTTCCGTATGTCTTCCGTTCCGTTTTTATACCTAATGTTTGAAGCAATTGCATATCCTAGTCACCCTAGGGTCAAACTTTTTGCATAATGAGTCACACTGAGACTTCTATGTCCCCCTCCTCACTTACTTGTTCTTGGCTCGGCTCGTAGTTTCCTCCCCGGCACAGACCATGTAATGTGAGTCGCTCCTGAGCACAGCACCTCCCGTGTCCACCCTCCCTCCACTCACATGGGGCAGCACCGAGCTGTGTACACTACATGCTAGCCTCTGTGTGTTATAGGGTCTTATGTAATCTGATGGGAAGATGTAATGCAACTAGCTTTGTGATACACAGATAATCAGTTGTGTCCCAACCAAAACAACTGGCTGGACACAACTGATATACTGTACATGAGCTCAGCCCATATCTATCCACCCAATAGAGGCCAAAAGACTGTCCTCCTCCTATCTGAGAAGTATACTTTGGCATACCTTTTTATTTCAGCTGTATAGAAAAAACATACTGGGTGTGAGTGTGAGGTGCACTGGGATGAGTGGGGGACCAGGGTCTACAGTTCTGGTGATCAGTTGAGGTCCCAGTTTTTGGACTCAAAACAATCTAACATTCACCATATATCCAGTGGATGTAATAAATGGTAGGTAACAGTTATCCCCTATCTTACCTCGGGGACCCCACTGATCATGAGAACGGTGTCCCCATATTCCGTGTAGTCCTCCTGCTGCTCCCCTGAAATGACTTGGGCACCAGTTCGCACATGGGCACAGCTGCTCCATTAATTTCTAAGGAAATTCCAGAGATACGTGAGTAGAGTGCTCATCTATCTCCGGAACTGTAATAGAAATGAGTGGAGCGGCCACATGCATGTGCGACCAGCATCTCTGATCATTTCAGGGGAGGAGCAGGGAGCCTACGGGGGTACAAGCCCCCATTCTTTGGTGGGGGTCCCATCCTGTAGATAGAGGATAACTTTGTTACCTATCAGAAAACCACTTTAAGGACACAGCGATTTTCTGTTTTTCACTCTCTGCCCTCCCAGAGGCAAACCGTTTATATTTTTCTATTCACATATAAAGGGCTTATTTTTTTGTGGGACTAGTGGTATAGTCTAATGGTACCAATAAGTATTATGTTCCCTATGTGGTAAATTGACCTTTTACTTTCATTGTCCAGGTCAGTATAATTACAGTGATACCATATTTATATAGTTTTAGAAATAAACACTTTTTTCTTTGCGTTGCAATATTCTGTCAGCCAAAACCTTTGGGTGATCTGCAGTTTGGGATGCTGATTTAATCATTTCTATTAGTTTAATTTGAATTTTTTATATTTTTTTACACTTATTCTAAGTCCCACTTCGGAACTTGAACATGTGATAGATTGCGTTTCCCATAAACTGCAATGATTTAACATTCAGTGAGGGAGATTTATCAAACTGGTGTAAAGTAGAACTGGCTTAGTTGCCCATAGCAACCAGTCAGATTCCACCTTTCATTTTCCAAAGAAGCTGTGAAAAATGAAAGGTGGAATCTGATTGGTTGCTATGGGCAACTAAACCAACTACTTTACACAAGTTTGATAAATCTTCCCCAGTGTGTGTGTATATCATGCATTTATTTTTCGCACACATCATGTATCACATTTTCAGGGTTTTTTTTGTTTTTGTTTTTAACAATTGGGGTGTTTTTTGCACATATTATTACAGTCTTAAGGGCTCATGCACATGAACGTATTTTCTTTCCGTGTCCTTTCCGTTTTTTTGCAGACCATATACGGAACCATTCATTTCAATAGGTGCACAAAAAAACAGAAGTTACTCCGTGTGCATTCTGATTCCGTATGTCCGTTCCGCAAAAAAATAGAACATGTCCTATTATTGTCCACATTATGCACATGGATAGGACTGTTGTATTAGGGGCCAGCTGTTCCGTTCCACAAAATACGGAATGTTCACGGACATCATCTGTGTTTTTTGCGGATCCATTTTTTGAGGACCACAGAATACATAAAGTCATGTGCATGATCGTTAGTAACATAGTTTACAAGGCTGAAAAAAGACATCTGTCCATCCAGTTCAGCTTGTTATCCTGCAAGTTGATCCAGAGGAAGGCAAAAAAAACCCTGTGAGGTAGAAGCCAATTTTCCTCACATTAGGGGAAAAAAATTCCTTCCTGATTCCAATCAGGTAATCAGAATAACTCCCTGGATGAACGACCCATCTCTAGTGACTATAACCTGTAATATTATTACCCTCCAAAAATACATCCAGGCCTCTCTTGAACTCTTTTAGTGAACTCACCATCACCACCTCCTCAGGCAGGGTGTTCCATAGTCTCACTGCTCTTACCGTAAAGAATCCTCTTCTATGTTTGTGTAGAAACCTTCTTTCTTCCAGACGCAGAAGATGCCACCTCGTCACAGTCCTGGGGATAAAAAGATGATGGGAGAGATCTCTGTACTGACCCCTGATATATTTGTACATGGTTATTGGATCTCCCCTCAGTCTTCTTTTTTCTAAAGTGAATAACCCTAATTTTGATAATCTTTCTGGGTACTGTAGTCCACCCATTCCAGTTATTAGTTTAGTTGCCCTCCTCTGAACCCTCTCCAGCTCTGCTATGTCTGCCTTGTTCACAGGAGCCCAGAACTATACACAGTACTCCATGTGTGGTCTGACTAGTGATTTGTAAAGTGTTCTCATCATGGGCATCTATGCTCCTTTTGATGCAACCCATTATCTTATTGGCCTTGGCAGCATCTGCCTGACACTGGTTTCTACAGCTTAGTTTGCTGTTCACTAAAATTTCTATTGTATATTATATTGGCATAGCGAGCTTACACATTACATGTTTAAATATATATATTTTCTTCACCCCCACTGATCAGCTGTTTCAGAAGACATCGGTGCTCACAGTAGCGCCACAGCCTCCTCTCAGCTCGCCAAGCACAACGCCATACATTGTACTGTGCTGGTTTTCACAGCTCAGCTTCATTCACCTTAACCCCTTCAGGACATAGCCATTTTTTACTTTTCTGACAGCATATTTTTGCACATTTCATATGTGTCACTTTATGTGGTAATAACTTTGAAACACTTTTACTTATCCAATACATTGATATTGTTTTCTCGTGATACAATGTACTTTATGTTAAAGCTACATTTGAGTCGATATGTTTTACCTTTATTTTAAAAAAAAATCCCAAATTTACAGAAAATTTGGAAAAATTAGCTATTTTTGAAATTGAAATTTCTCTGCTTTTAAGATGGATAGTGATACATCATAAAATAGTTATTAATTAACATTCACCATATGTCTACTTTATTTTGGCATCATTTTGTGATTGTAATTTTTTTTCGGTTGATAAAGGCTTGGATGGACCGAAATGCGTCCTGATTATACTTATGCATCATATGAGAAAATAAAGAATTATTGAAGATTACATATGTGCTACCGGATTTTCCTTGTGCTATATACCTAAGTTCTCTGTAGCAGCGCACCTGGGATTAAGTACTGAGCTATTTCCGCTGGTGAATTAGATGTTAGAAGGCTAAGATTTTTAGAAGCAAATTTTCACATTTTTAAGGAAATTTCCAAAATCAACTTTTTTAGGACCAATTTAGTTTGTCTCTTTGTGGGCCTTACATGGTAAAAAAACATTCATAAATGACCTCATTTTAGAAAGTACACCCCTCAAGTTATTCAAAACTGATTTTACTCATGTTGATAGCCCTTTATATGTTTCACAAAAATTAAAGGTAAATGGAGGTAATTTTGTTTTTGCAGATTTTACATTTGAATCTATTATTTCCTATAAGGCAGCAAGGGTTAACAACCAAACAAACATCAATGTGTATTACCCTGTTTCTGCAGTTTATAGGGACATTGCATATGTGTTTGTAAACTGCTGTATGGGCACACTGCAGGGCTCAGAAGGAAAGGAGCACCATATGGTTTTTGGAGGGCACATTTTACTGGAATGGTTTTTGGGCATAATGTTACATTTTAAGGCACACTAAGTTACCCCTACAGTAGAATCCCCAAAAAAGTGACCCCCATTTTGGAAACTACACCCTTCAAGGAATTAATTGGGGGATGCACAGACCACTTTAACCGCACATGCTTTTAATACAATTTAGAAACAATTGGAAAATTTTCATGTCTTCCAATAAAATGTTGCCTAAGCTCCCTATTTTTCATTTTCACAATGTGTAACAGGAGATAAAGTTCCACAAATTTTGTTAAGCATTTTCTCCTGCACCGGCAAAACTTCATATGTAGTCGTAAATTACTGTTTGCTGTGAGCGCCATATGGTTTTTGGAGGACACATTTTGTTTACGTGGTTTATGGGTGCCACGTTGCTATTGATCAGTGTCTGGAGACCAGTACAGCCATTTTCTGACATAAATTTTTATTTTTTCTCAACGGAGATTTATCATTGGTTCTATTTTGGGGTAAATACTGAGAGACATTTTTTTTATTTTTGTGTCAATCCACTTGTAGATCAGGTGATATTTTTATAGAGCCAGTCATTACAAATGCAGAGATATCTAATATGTCTATTTTTTATTTATTTTTTTTTCTTATTTTTTAATGGTTTATTGCTTGAGGGGATAGGACAGTTTTGTTTTTTCTTGAAATTTTTTTTTACTTGAAACTTATTTAAAAAAAACAAAACACTTTTACTTTTTATTTTCGTTCCACTGTAGGAAATTAACTTTTCGGGATCCGATTCCCTCTGTAATGCATAACAATACAAAGTATATATATATATATATATATATATATATATATACACACACACACAGAGGGAGCAAAATGGAATTATTATATATATATATATATATATATATATATATATTATAATATATATATATATATTTTCCATTCCAATTATCCCTGATTAAAAATTACTTGAGAAACAGCATGTCACAACAATGGCTTTCTGGCCTTGCCCTTCTAAGCATTGAGAACGAAAGAGCAAGAAAACTGGACATTCCAGCTATTGTTGACAAATTTGCTGAGTGTAAAGCAAGACGGCGCAACTTCTAGCATTATGTATTTTGCGTAAGTGAACAGTTCGTTGGGTACAGGAAGTTGTACTATAAAAAAGTTCCTACTAACCCAGTTCAATTTGTTCAATTTGTTTTACTAAACAGTTAACTGCTTTGGTTTCACTATTATTTTAATTGCCTTTTTTTTATAACAATGATAAAGAATTCTGATGTCCTTAGACTCAAACACAAAAAAACTCCTTTGAACTATTTGAAAGTAGCACTATTTTCTGCACAACAAGAGCTGTATATCAAAAAGAAGGCAGATGTTACCAACATCAATATACTTAGTATAATTACTAAATGCTACCATTTCCTTTCCTACAGTGAAAAATTGGTTCCTTTATAGTTGATGCCTCCTCGTTGGACTGGTTAATTTTGACGTTTCGTTTGGATTTCTGTTCTGGTTAAGAAGCAATTTCCGTAAGTAAAAAAATTAATATATAACATTTTTATCTAATGATGTGCCAGACTGAAAGCTAATATATTGCAATTACCATCTTTTTAATTGTAGGTGACTTCCCAAGATATGGGTCCAGAAGGTTTATGCCTTTTGTGGGAAATTTTTGTTCCAGAATACTCTTAAACTTTTTTTTTCTATATTTTTATTTTAAAAAAATTAATCATCTACCTCTACATTAATATTTCATTATGCGGCAGGGGGGTGTTGGGCGGTCCCGGGGGGGCCCAAATTAAAAGTTTGCCCTGGGGCCCATAGACCTCTAGTTACGCCACTGCTTGCCACTGCGTTGTACATGTACAGCAGATGTTGGAAAGGGATTAATGGGGCTGGGCTAGTCCATGTGACCAATGAACATGATGTCACACGGCCGAGAAAAAGCTGCAAGAAGACCACGGAGCTGCTGAGAGTGCTGGTACTGGTACTGAGGACAGATCTTTAGTTAAAAAATCTCAGAAAAACCCTTTAACTGATATATTGTTTTATTTCTATACACCTGCTGTTCTCAATGTGCCTGCACAGAGCGCATGTCCCTCGTCCGCTTTCTCTGTTTTTGTGGCATGCAATGGTGGGATTGCCAGTGCAGCCATGTGACTTTGTCATGTGATGTCGCATGCTGATTACCTTACTTGTTGGGGAGCACAAATTGACATTATGGCATGGTCATTGATGAGGTCCATGCGCCAGAAATGTACAGGTGTGTACATTGGTCCCCATTAATTTAAATATTTGATTGACATGTATGCCATATGTATGTAAACACATGCATGTGTTTTCTAGTGCAATAGCTTGTAGGTTTAGGCTAGGGCTACACTGCAACATGTTGCAAAAAAGTTGCACAACTTTTTTAATGATAGTCAATGGTGTTGCACTGTGACATGCTGTGACTTCGACATGACAGTGAAAAAATAAAAAAACATTCCAAGTTGGATTTCTGTGCGGCTGTCATGTCGCAGTTGCAGCAAGTCACATGTCGTAGTGCAACACCATTGACTATCATTTTAAAAAAATGTTGCGGGACATTAGTGTGACACATGCCGCAATGTTGTTGTACCCTTAATCTCATGCGACACATGTCGTCCTGTAGCCTTAGTCTTACATGTGTTAATATTCGGCAGAATTAATTTGGTATAAAGCAGTTTATGTGTCCCAATTGATGTGTGTCATTTTATGGATATACGCCACTTTTGTGGCATATAGAGCGGTCACAGATTTTATCTGCCATCTTTCTCAGCTCATGTCACCTTGCCGACAGGTCAAAAAAGGGGGGAGTGGCATGGGTGTGTGGGCTGGCAGGCCTTTCTCATTTATAATTTTGTATACCAGTTTTTGGTGTACAAAATGAAGTAAAGGCTATGTACCTCTTTAGGAGCACTTTTTATTATTATTGCATTGTACTAATTTTGAGCTAAAAATCATTTCTTGGATTATTTAAAAAAAAAAATGGAATCCTTTTTTGTGTACAGAGCTGAGATGCTCTAGTAGCAGCTTCTGGATTTTCTTTCTTTCCTGTCAGTTGGGGAGCTGACAGACTCTTTATCTCTGCTCTCTGACTTTATAAACACTCATTTTAGCTCAGTTCTCATCTTACTGATAAGAATGTGGCTTAAAGGGGTTGTCCAAATTCTGAAACAGCCCCCAATGTGCCGGGCCCCTCACAGGTAATATACTTACCCCGTGAGGGACCCAGCACATGGGAGGACGGTTTCAGAAATTGGATAACCCCTTTAAATAAGTGTTTATGACCTCTTAGTAATTTAGGAGATAAGGTTTATTTGATGACCGCACAATGTGAAAATACCAGTAACACAGCTAGACAAATAATTAACTCTTTGTGGTAGAACAGCTCAATGTTTTTAATAAAGACCAATTAAAAAAATGTTTTTTTTTTATCCCAAAATGAGTAAAATGCAATAATAAAAAATGCCTCCAAAAGTGTACATACAGTGGGGAAAAAAAGTATTTAGTCAGCCACCAATTGTGCAAGTTCTTTCACTGAAAAAGATGAGAGAGGCCTGTAATTGACATCATAGGTAGACCTCAACTATGAGAGACAAAATGAGAAAACCAAATCTAGAAAATCACATTGTCTGGTTTTTAACAATATATTTGCAAATTATGGTGGAAAATAAGTATTTGGTCAATAACAAAAGTTCAAAGTATAAAACATACCTTTTACTTTGAAATCAATAAAAATAGCTCATATGAGCATAGCGCCTAAAGAGAGCACCTCTGAAAAAACAAACAAAGCCACCAGTGTACCTACAACCAAAAAATGTAAATACAATTAAAAAGGGGTGGTACCACGGAGTCCTGCAGGTGAGAGGTTTAAATTGACAGATATTGGGAAACAATCCCTATGGTCAATACTGCCACTATACCTCAACCCAGGGAAGGATCCTAAAGGTGGATGCTCCCTGGTCTCGTACCTAGACTCACTGTCCCTGTACTAACCCTATTAGGTCCCAATATTTTCTCAAAGCGTTTCCCCTTAAAAAAGGTTCATCAGGGGATATTATTGGGTCAAATTACATCGAGTACATGATAACAAACAAAGGGTGCACAGAAAGATACATAATTGATAAACAAATGACTACATGATTGATAGAAATAATAATAATTCAACAAATTTTTGGAAGCTGGAGTACTCCATACGTTGAAGACAGGTTTAACTGTGACTCTAGACTCTCAATAACAAAAGTTCATCTCAATACTTTGTAAGTCTTCACAAGGTTGGTACACACTGCTGCTAGTATGTTGGCCCATTCCTCCATGCAGATCTCCTCTAGAGCAGTGATGTTTTGGGTCTGTCGCTGGGCAACACGGACTTTCAACTCCCTCCAAAGGTTTTCTATGGGGTTGAGATCTGGAGACTGGCTAGGCCACTCCAGGACCTTGAAATGCTTCTTACGAAGCCACTCCTTCGTTGCCCTGGCAGTGTGCTTGGGATCATTGTCATGCTTAATGACCCAGCCACGTTTCATCTTCAATGCCCTTGGTGATGGAAGGAGGTTTGCACTCAAAATCTCACGATACATGGCCCCATTCATTCTTTCATGTACACGGATCAGTCGTCCTGGTCCCTTTGCAGAGAAACAGCCCCAAAGCATGATGTTGCCACCCCCATGCTTCATAGTAGGTATGGTTCTACTTTGGTTTCATCTGACCATATGACATTCTCCCAATACTCTTCTGGAACATCCAAATGCTCTATAGCAAACTTCAGACGGTCCCGGATATGTACTGGCTTAAGCAAGGGGACACGTCTGGCACTGCAGGATCTGAGTCCCTGGCGGCATAGTGTGTTACTGACGGTAGCCTTTGTTGCGTTGGTCCCATCTTTCTGAAGGTCATTCACTAGGTCCCCCTGTGTGGTTTTGGCATTTTTGCTCACAGTTCTTGTGATCATTTTGACCTCACAGGGTGAGATCTTGCGTGGAGCACCTGATCGAGGGAGATTATCAGTGGTCTTGTATGTCTTCCGTTTTCTAATTATTGCTCCCACAGTTGATTTCTCCACACCAAGCTGCTTTCCTATTACAGATTCAGTCTTCCCAGCCTGGTGCAGGTCTACAATTTTGTTTCTGGTGTCCTTCAACAGCTCTTTGGTCTTTACCAAAGTGGAGTTTGGAGTGTGACTGAGGTTGTGGACAGGTGTCTTTTATACTGATAAGTTCAAACAGGTGCCATTACTACAGGTAATGAGTGGAGGACCAAGGAGCCTCTTAAAGAAGTTACAGGTCTGTGAGAGCCAGAAATCTTGCTTGTTTGTAGGTGACCAAATACTTATTTTCCACCATAATTTGCAAAATTCTTTAAAAATCAGACAATGTGATTTTCTGGATTTGTTTTCTCATGTTGTCTCCCATAGTTGAGGTCTACCTATGATGTCAATTACAGGCCTCTCTCATCTTAAGTGGGAGAACTTGCACAATTGGTGGATGACTAAATACTTTTTTTCCCCACTGTAGCATTTAAATTTCTGGCCAACAAGGGAGCTGGTGTAGCTTTAGGATTGTCACACATCCTGCTGTAGGAAGTCATATAAAGGCCTGCACCTCCACATAACTTTGGTGCTTCCTCCAGCAGCACAAACACTATTAAGACCGGGGTGTAAATCGCTGGTCTAAATGTGCCCCATAGTGTTTTCATTAGTACTGGGCACATATAGGTATCCAGTTGGCATTATTTGTGTAATGATTTATCATGAGGGGAAGTCAGTTTTGATTGAGTCTGTGTTGGCATACCTTATGCCACATAACACTGCTGTGACAGACCTCAGAGCCAATATTTGTATTGAAAAGACACAAACAAGAAGAGAAAGTAACAATGAGCATGTTGCATTCACAGGTACATCAATAACATTATCAAATAGACTCACGGAAGCACACAACAATCAAAAACAATAAAATCGATAGAGAATTTTAATCCAAACTGAACAGGATTTGTACAACAAATTGCCTATAGGCGATTCAGGTGTAACATCTCTTAGTGAACTGATGCAGGGAGTTTACGGTAAAATATCCGGGGAAAGGATAACTTAAATGTAATTCGATATATGGAATACTGTCGAAACTATATAAGGAATAGAACCAAACAATGCTCACAGGACATGAAAAGAATAAAATAAAAAGCGAATAATAAATGCCACGTGACCATGATATACATATTAGGACCATAGTACTTGCCTATGCTGCAGGTATGGGAAGGAGAAAGTAAGAGTAGCAGGAATAGCAGACGCTATATGTGATGAATGTGAAGACACATGTGCTGGGAATGGCGTCTGGTGTGGAGCTCCTCTCCCATCCTCCAAACCCTTTCTCATTTCTCCGCTGATGTCACCATTTGCACCTCCAAAACGCTCACAAGCGCACTCTGAATCGTTTCTGGCCCCTGCACAATTCATTCCCTTCATATATGCTGAAGCCTTTGCTCTTAAGGAAGTGAGAAGTGGAGGAGTTCACTGGAGGCTAGACTGGAACCTTGAAATCTCCATCCAGATCCATCTGCACAAGCAATGTAGGTGGGTCTGCTCAAGGCGCACAGCTGACATTCCTCCATGCTGTACAAACTCCCACCAGGAAACAGAATGTAATCAGTGGTTCATGACTGATATGTATACAGTACATGACCAATATCTCTACAAGACACCTTTTCTTTAAATTGCTGACTTCCTTATCTATGCAGTTCCCTACTCGCAAATACAGCACAATCACAAGTATGAGAAGTAATCATAAGAGATACAGGATACATCTGGCCACAGCAAAAGAAAGAAATACAAAATTGATGCTACTAGGACTGCTAGTGGTAGTATGACTGAGATCAATAATACACGGTCGAGTCACAATATTATGACCACTTCCTACTTTCGATATTGGTAGACGTAGCTTATGAAGGAAGTCATGTGTCGTGAGCTGACTTGATGGATATATAAGGTGTGAGATAGGCTATCTGCACACACATTCCTCGTTTCTGTCATGAGTAAAAGGAACAATTTATCAGAGTGGCAAAAAGGGATGATTATTGGCTTTCGGGCCAAGAATTGCAGTATTTCTGAAACTGCAGTTTGTGAACTGTCTGGGTGCTGCTTTGGTGAAAGTGTATCATGACTGGACAAATGGCATCATTGTGAATAAGCGAAGTGGAAACTGCAGAGCATCAAGTGTCATTGATGTGAGAGGTGGGTGAATGTCAGTTATGAAGGTACGCAAGGGCAGAACACGTTACATTGGAGCAGTGTCAAAGGGCCTGTTCACACGACCGTGTGAACGGGTCCGCATCCATTCTGCAATTTTTGCGGAATAGATGCGGCCCCGTTCACTTCAATGGCGGGTATGGGATCTTGCCGAGCCGCGGCTCCATGGCATTTTGAACGGGGTGCCAGGCGGTGTGTTGCGCAAATTGCGGAACACACGCCGGGCGGCATCCGTGGTATTGCGGATACTCATTTTTGTGGATCCACAATACCACTGCCGTCTGAACCGCCCCTAAAACACAATCCATAAAGAATGGGGGAATGAGGTCACCAAGTGGCATCTGTGTGGAGTCTTAAACCCTAATTGTGCTCTATGTCTTCTTTTAAATAATAAAGGAAGAGTTGGACCGAGTTGGGGAGTGCCCCTCATTCTTTATTGATTGTAATTGCTATTTGGGATAGAGCACCGCCGCAGTGCATTACCCCGTGATCTACATGCAAGTTACCCCCGTGTCTGGCAATGCCATCCTACATTACTCATCGTGTTTTTTACATTCAATATGTTCAATACATAAAATTCAACATTCAATACATGAAATAGTTCTGTGAACCCTTCTGACTATGGTGATCTAAAGCAGAGGGATGGCTGCATCAGCAAAAAAAGGCAGTACTACATGGCACAGTTGTGAGCTATTTACAATGCAGACTACCTATACATTAGTTAGATAAGAGGCATCCACGGCTTACTTGGCCATGCAGTACTCGAACGGCTCACACTGTCGTACCTAAAAGCTTCAATTTTCATGGCAGTATTGGAAGTGGACACAGGGCAAATGGTGCATCTATTGTGACAGCCTTTTGATATTTAACCTGAGGACGGCGATACAGTTGAATGCTGTATCGCCGAGCGCCATGTTTGCCTATTGCTCCAGCGCCGTACATGTTCGCTGGTAGCAAAATGGTTAACATGGAAATATTTAGAGTCACTGGTCTACACTTACTGTCAGACAGTACTTGTGCTGTTACTGTGCAGTGCACGAACCAGCAGGGGTTACACGCTAGGCACTGGTTGCCTGCTCTCCTTATATACAGTTGCTAACTGAATTAGAACCTTGTTGGATGGGGGGAGTGGAGAAGCACAGACTAAACAGAAACATTCTTACAGTTTTTGTCTATCATATAATTGTATAGAGTTTCAGTGCAAGTATATAGGAATGGCTAAGCAGCTTTTCCAGACATAAACAAGTCTTCATACATAAAAAAGACAGCTAAACCAGACAGTCAGAATATCACTGTGTCTGCTTCCCTAAAAACTTTGCATTAGTCTCTAAATATTAGCTGGCTATACATTAACCCTCCCCACAGTACAGTGCAGCTATAGTGCAGATGGACAGGATATACCACAATAAACAAAATGCCCCATTTTACCACTGCCTGCCTGCTATCATGTTCTGTAACATATAGCTGGTGCTGCCACTAACATGCCACTATGCTGTCTGCCTGCCTACCATTATGATACTACTGCTGCCATGATTTCACTATGTCGTCTGCCTGCCTGTAATCATGTTCAGTACTACATGGCTCCAGCATAATACAGTATTTGTGCTGAACAAGCCACCCTTTCTTTTGACATTTCGACACACATTGTATGTGTATTAACAGGGACAGGGATCTGCCTCAGTTGAGATCTAATTTTTGGATATTGGGTCTCAACAAGCCACTGTCTTTTTGCCATAACACCATGTGTGTGTACACCCCATCTGCCTCCAATAGGGGACACATTTTCTGCTATTTTGTCATTCCTCTTAGAAGAAACCATGGCGAAACATGTTAGAGTGTGTTGGTCAATTCTTTTGTTCTGTATGGACAATTCTGTCTGTCTTGGCCTCGATATAGCAGCGCTACCAGTGTCGTTCTGTTATTGTGGCTACCAGCCCAGATGAAGCTGGGGCTGATCAGCTGATCATGGAGCAGGGATGCTAGGCCAATTAGGCTCAGTACCAGTGTCATGTGCTTCCTGTTGGTGGGGTATTTAAACTGGACAAGAATAGGACATGCTCAGTTTTTTTGCGGGTGCTATGAAACAGACATGGATGCAGACAGCACACAGTGTGTGCTGCCCACATCTCTTGCAGACCCACTGAAGTGAATGGGTCCACATCCCATCCGCAAAAAATGCAGATCAGATACGGACCAAAACCATGGTTGTGTGCATGAGCCCTAAGACTGTATATAGTGTATATTGAGGATATCCAGCCAGTTAACTGAAAGCCAAGTCACATGATACTTGTGAGGGTCACATAAAGGCTCACATGACTGAAGCCATGTTTAGCCCTATCAGCTATCCTATGGATGCATTTCACAGGACTGTACCATTTTCTTTCTTTATGAAAAGGCTACTGAATGGATAGGAGCAAAATTTTAAATAGATGTATATTAGAAAATTGCTCAACATACTATTCTCTACATAAATAAATGAAATCATTAAAACCAGAAAGCCTCTTTAATAAAGCAAGGCATGCACCCACATAACAGTATCAAGATATATTGTTTCACATTTTAAGATAATATTGAGATATTTAAATTTGCTGGATCTTTTATGTAATTTCTCCCCAAAAGGTTGACACTGAGAAGTGCTTTGGAAGAAATCTTTGCTTGACTCACTAAGCGACCATCTTTCAACACCTAAAACAATAAGAGACAGATAAGTCAAATAACTGATATGCTTTGTAAAACAGATGAATACACATGCTTATATTACGCTCACAGATAATCGTTCAAATCATCGCTATGAATGCTCGTTGGCAACGATCTAGCAGTGTAATACCGCTGCTGATTTCCCAATGAATGAGCAAATGCTCGTTCATCGGGTAACTGGAATCTTTCAGCAAGTAGAATAATTATTGTTTGCCGGCGGCAGATTCTGTTGTGTAATCACAATCTGCTGCTGGCAAACACTGATTCAGTATGGGTACGGGGGTGAGTGATGGCATTAGCGACTGCTCCTCCCCATACTGAGGAAGAAATTGCTGTATGTAAGAGCACAGTTCTAATCCGCTAGCGACCAGGCGATTACCGAGAAGTTATGCTTACTTCCCGAAAATCACCTTGAAGATCTGCGCATCTAATAGTAATGATGATGAAAAGTGATCTGTTCAAACTAGGTTTTTACATTTTTTAATAAAGTAACATGGAAAATTAAAAATAACATCACCAAAAGTCTTTAAAAATATGTTAAACATAAAAAACTTGATATAACAAAAGGTCATTTTCTGATGACACATTCCATTTAAGACTTCTTGCTCTTTGACAGCAGCCACATAGGCCATAGGTACAATAGAGTAGAGGGGACCTCATTGATTTCTGAGGGAGATTTTCCTAGGCATGCTCTGTGACCTGTGCAGGTTAGAAGGGAGCAGATAAGCTTTAAAATTGTGAATGGCGGACCCTACGTTATCTAAACTGAGATAATAGCGGACATTGTAATTCTCCCTGTGATGATAATGCCATGGCTACTGAAAAGTTACATGTAAAAAGGAAGTCTCAACTTATTAGGCCTAGTGTTCACTGCAAAATATGCACCATTTTAGGTATTTTTTTTTAAATGTGACATGAAATTAAAAACACCAAAGTCTAATAAAATATGTTTAAAGGGCATCTGTCAGCAGTTTTGCACCTATGAAACTGGCTGACCATGTGTGCTTAGTAGATGCAAGCGCACATGTTACAGGTCAGACCGTTTTATAGGTACAAATCTGCTGACAGATGCTCTTTAAATAAGAGGCCATTTTTTGATGACACATTACCTTTAAGTTGTGACTAATGCTGTCTTAATCTATACAATATTATTTTACCTATATTAGTGTTATTTAGGCCTGCATTTCATCGAATATAGCACTAGTTATGCCATCAGGAAAATACAGGTAATTCAAAAGCCTCTATCCATGAGAAGCCTCATAATTTCTATGTTCCTTGATATACGATTAAAAGATCAATAAAGTATTACCTGAAATATTTCCGGATCCAACTGAACTCCACTGAGCAGGACTTCTGGATAGACAATGGTGGACTGAAACGTACCAGCTAGAGAAAAAGATTCAAATTTGGTGTATGCAGTGTCTGTAGCTATGTGACAATTCTCTAAGTTTGTACACTTCACCAGTGAGCATGCCTGAAAAAGGAAAAAAAATGGTTAGCTAGCTTTTTTGACTTTTTTTTTTTTTTTTTAATGTAAGCCTGTTGTACATGTTCAAAAAAAATCATTGTGCTGCTCCCAACTGTATGTTCTGTAAATTTTCAGTTGGATGGGATCATATGTGCTGCTGAAGCCAATGACTGGTCTCTGTGGTGACGTTTCCCTAAGAAGTACATCACTGCTAGGTCACATGCCTTTATGGGACACATCACTTCAGAGGTTTACAGGATGGGGACTGGAAGACGGCAGAAGGGAGAAAGCAACCCAGAAATCCAGAACTGAGCTACGGGAAGCAAGCGTGAATATTTTCTTCAATGGGTATGACAGGCTGCTCCAAACTTAAAAAAAAAAAAATCTTACACATTCACATTCCATTTAGTTTTCCGTTACATATAGTTTCAGTAACTTGCATTTAAAAGGTGAAATATTTTACAAAATATTATTTAATATTATCTTTCCTAATAGATATTCTATTACTACCTTCAAATGTATTTTGTCTACCCTTTAAATTAAAAGCATCATCCTGTTAAAATTTACAAATACGTTTACAATTCCTGCAAAAAATTACAAGTACATTAGAGTGGTTTATCTTTTTTGATCAAAATTCTGTGGCCAGTAGTTGTAAGTCAACAGTAAATTATAAAACATTCTAAAAAATCCAATTGTTGAAGTGTTCTTCTTTACCCGGTATATCCATTTTCAGTGGTAGTTCTGGCAGCTGAAGTTGTGGTACAACCATACTATCTGATATTGATGATATACAGTGTGTATATATATATATATATATATATATATATATATATATATATATTAGGGATGAGCGAACCGAACCGTAACGAACCAGATTCGTTACGAACTTTCCCAAAAGTTCGGTTCGTCACCGAACTGAATTTTGAGAAAGTTCGTAACGAATCTGGTTAAAATAACGGCGACGCAAAATATACGCATATTTATTGAGAATGTACGCTAATGCGTACATATTCAGTTAAGTAGCGTACAATTGACAACGCTACACTGTATGTTCGTTACTTGAGTAGGAATGTTCGCAGACACAGTGTATGAGTACGCTAATGCGTACATATTCAGTTAAGTAGCGCACCTTTGACAACATTACACAGTATGTTCGTTATTTGTGCGGGAATGTTCGCATTAGCGTACGCATTAGTGTAAATTCTCAAATATGCGTATATTTTGCGTCGTCATTGTTGAAGTCACTTGGATTTTTTCCACTTTTTTCATTGTAATAGCAACTGCAAGTAAACGAAACTATACCCTATCTGACTCCCATTATTGTAGAAGCAATTATTCAGCCATTATAGCAAGGTTCGTTTTAGGTTCGGTTCGTACGAATCCGAAATTCAAGAAAGTTCGCCGAAGCGAACTTTTCAAAAGTTCGCTCATCCCTTATATATATATATATATATTACTTTTCCAAAGAAAGTAAAACTAACAAAATGGTAAGAAGTTTAGCCCTGAAAGTGTTGGCCTTTCACTGAGGAAAATGGACTGTCAGATGAAATGCACTCTGAACCCTGACAACCCCTTTAAGTAATGCCATGATGGAACCTTATTTCTAATATTTAAGGACTCTATAATGACAGGGAGTGTTCTACAGGATTGGAGCTTAGCAAAAGTGGTGCCAATAATCAAAAAGGGGTAAAAAACGGAGCCCAGAAACCATAGGCGGGTAAGTCTAACATCTGTGATAGGTAAAATGTTTGAAGGTTTTCTAAGAGATGCTATTCTGGAGTATCTCAATGAAAATAAGTGTATAGCATCATATCAGCATGAATTCTAGACTTGATAGGGGGTTAATCAATTAATGTTATATAACTTGCCATCTCCAAAGCACTTGATATTGTGCCACATAAATGGTTAGTATATAAAATGAGAATTCTTGGACTTGGGGGGAAAATGTGTGTTTCTGGGTATGAACCAGGCTCAGTGGTAGAAAACAGAGGGTGGCTATTAATGGTACACACTTTGGGTCCTATTCTCTTCAATATATCAATGATCTTGTAAAAGGCTTGCACAGTAAAACAGCAGTTGACACTAAACTGTGTAAAGTAATGGACATGAAAGAGGACAGTACACTGCTACACATGTATCTGGATAGATTGAAGGCTTGGGCAGAGAAATGGCAGATGTAAGGTTATGTACATGGCAAAGAAAGATACACGTTACCAGTACATAGTAAATGGTAAAACACTAAGTAACACTGACATGGAAAAGGATTTAGGAATTTAAGTGGACAGAAATCGAGTACCAAACAGCTGCTGCCAATGACAATAAGATAATGTGTTGCATCAAAAGGGGCATAGATGCCCGTGATGAGAACATAGTCCTGCCACTTTACAAATCACTAGTCAGACCACACATGGAGTACTGTGTACAGTTCTGGGCTCCTGTGAACAAGGCAGACATAGCAGAGCTGGAGAGGGTTCAGAGGAGGGCAACTAAAGTAATAACTGGAATGGGTGGACTACAGTACCCAGAAAGATTATCAAAATTGGGGTTATTCACTTTAGAAAAAAGACGACTGAGGGGAGATCTAATAACTATGTATAAATATATCAGGGGCCAGTACAGAGAGTCCCATCATCTATTTATTCCCAGGACATAGAGGAGGATTCTTTACGGTAAGAGCAGTGAGACTATGGAACTCTCTGCCTGAGGAGGTGGTGACGGTAAGTTCACTAGAAGAGTTCAGGAGGGACCTGGATACATTTCTGGAAGGTAATAATATTACAGGTTATAGTTATTAGATTTCTGTAGAAGAGCCATTGATCCAGGGAGTTATTTTGATTGGAGTCGAGAAGGATTTTTTTCTCCTAAAATGAAGAAAACTTCAGGTGTTTTTTTTTTGCCTTCTTCAACTTGCAGGATGACAGGCTGAACTGGATGGACAGATGTATTTTTTCAGACTTACAAACTATGTAGCATGGGCAGGAGAGGTTGTGCCATGGATGATACCTCCGTGAAATGACTAATTTAACCCCTATTTATCTGCTCACCATATGAAGGCTTCTTTTTTGTGGGAAAAGTTGTAATTTCTCCTGACACCATTTAATATTGCATACAATATACTGGAAAGCTAAAAACAAAATTCCAAACGGGGTGGAGTTGAAAAAAAAACCCAATTCAGCCACAGTTTTATGGGTTTTGTTTTAGGCCTCTTTCACACGAGCCTCGCGGATTAGGTCCGGATGCGTTCCGGAAAATCCGCACCAATCCGCACGCAATCGCGTACGTTCGTTCAGTTTTTTTCCGCGCGGGTGCAAAGCGTTTTGATGCGTTTTTCACGCGCGTGATAAAAAACTGAATGTTTGCAAACAACATCTCTTAGCAACCATCAGTGAATCACGCATTGCATCCGCACTTGTGTGCGGATGCAATACGTTATTCACGCAGCCCCATTCACTTCAATGGGGCCAGGGCTGCGTGAAAAACGCAGAATATAGAACATGCTGCGATTTTAACGCAATGACGAACTGATGCGTGAAAAACATCTCTCATGTGAAAAGCCCCATTGAAATGAATGGGTCAGGATTCAGTGTGGGTGCAATACATGGGCTTGAATACATGATCTTCAGGTCACTTAAGGTCACTTATTCATTAAAATGTAATGAATTGTCATTGCAATGAAGGTTGAGTTTGCTATGCTCTCCTGGAGCCCTGACACGTGCAGGCCTTCATAAAAATTACAACTGTAATAACATGGGTTTCTTCATAGAGACCCAAACTAATGCAGAACAGTTCCTCTTATTGCCATGCAGTACAGTACAGTGCTGAGTTTCCGGGGAAATCCGCCGCAGATTCCATGGTCACAATTGACCACAGCATCTGAGATGTTAAATATCTGCAATTGGTGTTATCACTGACATGTGTCTCAGGAGAGCCATCTTTAAAGAACCAGTATTCATTGTACATGTACTGCAGATGCTGTAAAGGGGGTTATTAACATGTGCTAGAAAACTTGCACACATTACCGGTATGTCTCTTGCCGTCATAAATTTCACTTTCTGGCACATGCCATTTTGAGGACGCCCCAAAATTATTAAGAGGCCTGTGTCTCTTAATAATTCTAGCATGTCGTATGACAATAAACATTGTCCCCAGTCTAAATACATTCGTCCCTATGTGTGCAAGTGGTGTAGCCCTAGAGAATTCTGGGTTAAATAGGTTCTGGAAATACACATTGATAGTCTCTCTTTAGAATAGGCCATCAATGTGTGCATAGTGGAGGTCCAACTTCTGGGACCCCTACCAATTAGCCGCATAAATGGAAAGTATATACTTGTGTCAGGTAACAAACAAAATGAATGTATGTACACTCCATGACATATTTATTTGAAAGAATTTTCTCTTAGTTGAATGCAAAGGAGGGTTTATCTAACATCTTATGGTGGCACCATAACACCAAGTCACCTTGAATTAATGTGCAACCATTTTTAATATATTTGATACATTTCTTATACTGTATTTTATGAACTAGCAATTCCTCTAGATATGAGTTTCTATTTTCAGAAAGCTTATTCATTCATCTGTAATGTCTTATTTACACGTCAGTGTTTCCATCAGTGATTTTGAGCCAAAACCAGGTGTGGCTCTAACCACAGAACAGGTACAGATCTTTCCCGTATACCTTATCTCGGTGAAGGCTCCTGGTTGTGGCTCACAATTACTGATGGAAATCGCTTACCAAAACTCTGACATGTGAATAAGGCATAGGTCTGAACTTTCTACAATAAGCTACTGACAAGAAAGTGTAAATGAAGATGAAAAATTACCTCAATATAAAAGACTTCATGTGGCCCATGGTAGCCATCATAAGCACCAAGTACATATACTTCATCATTTCTCTTCTCCAGCATGCTATAGTTCAGGTAACAACAGAGATTATGGTGGCAAACTGCAGCATATCCTTGAAGATCTGTCAGCTCAGTCATGGTATAGTTATCAAGAAACAGTTCCCCAGTGAACACTTTGTTGCTTGGTAAAGGTTTCATAATCTGAGATGCATACTTGTGCCATAGAATTGGGGACCATTCAGTGCTGTTTCTTGTGTATGATTTCAGTTCTGATATAACCAAATGACCCTCATCGACTGTATTGTTGTAGTAATATGGTCCAAGCTTATCTGGTGAAAATATTCCACTTCCTTGAAGAAATACATAATCACTAATTTACAATGTACCTATTGCTACACATAACACTTATAATGTTAACATACATTACACTTGAATTAGCTTCAGTTCCCTATAGAACATAATCTACTCCTTGGTATGGTAATATGTATAAATAATGTGATCACAGAAGAACTGTTACATGGGGATTTCATAGTGAAACAATCTATATCTAATCATTATCGGACCTGAATATCAAGTTTGTCATGTTCAGATGGGCTGCAGGAAGAAAGTATACATTACAACACATGAATACATGTAAGAGATTCATAAAAAAAACTTTCTGAACCTCAGCAATCACAGAGTAACTATTTAGCAGGATGAAGATTGAGAATCCCTAGGCAGAGTTGAGGGAGATGGGTCAAATGAAAGATTCAACTAAAATTGTATTCATGGGGACCAGATCTTAAGATATCTCTCATCCTACTAGCCAGACTGGTAAGCTTCTCAAATTGGCATATTTTGTTTACCTTTGAACCTCATTCTTGAAAAGGAGGGGTTTGGCTAAGTCAATGAAGGGGACTTAGGGCCTTGGCTGCCGCCAATAGGTGCGTGATTAGATTTAATTTAGATGGTTTATAAGATTAGCTAGGTCTGACCAGTATGACATGTTCAATAGGAAAGGTAAAAAAAGGGAGAGCAGAACTTTTGGATAGTTTGCTTAATACGTTGCCAGTATGACATTATCAGTGGGCAAGACCACCAGATATGAGAGAAAGAACCAATGTGAACCCCACAGCGCCAACAGTCTTTAGAACTAGAAAGTTTGCGTGTTAAGAGGAATCTTGGGGTTTTGTACCACCTTGTAAGGAGCTTAAAATGATTCTCCTGAAGTCTGACAAAAGAGGAGAAACCAAGAGATGATCACAGAATTGTCTGGAGTTCTTCGTCAGTTAGGAACATATCCAAGTCATGTCTCAAGGCCTATTTAAAGGGTCGAGCATTGACTTATAGGATAGCTGCCTTACATCTACTGGCATTAGAGGCAGAGCTTGTTAAGAGCTCATTTGCATACCTTTCTTCCCAGAATTCCAGAGGAGAATGTATGATTAAGGCGCTCTTTCCCCAAGGAGAGATAGTACCCCCCAAATCCTGACTTAGGCCTCTCACCCAATTAAGCCAGTACTCTTCTCTGCACTGATGAGGGGCAATCACCCCGAAACTGCTGTCTGCAGTTCACATGCTGGCTTATTTAATATCAGAGTCATGTTTCAAGCCCATGTAACGGGTCGAACATTGACTCATAGGATAGCTGCCATCTGGTGGCATTAGAGGCAGTGCTTGTTAAAGGGAGTCTTTCACCTGTTTTTCACCAATATAACTAACAGCACTGCCCCACAGAAGATTGCAGATACATCCCAGACATACCTGTGTGCACTCTGTGTCTGTATTACATGTCCAGGAAAAGCATTTTTTTTCTGCAGGAAAACAGCTCTCAAGTGCCCAGCTCTGCTGCTGCAAGTGTTCAAAGCAAAGCAGACTGAAGAGGGGAGGCTGCTTTAGCTGCTCATATCTTGGGATTGGTAGCAGATAGAAAAATGGTTCTGACCTTCTTTGAAAACTGGTTTTCCAAGCTTTCAAATGATACCACATTCACAGCATTATATCCAATATATAAGAAGATATAGCTTTTAGAAATCGAGTCGGGAGAGAAAGCTGTTTTAAGTTTCACTTTCAGCTGGGCACTTGGGAGCAGTTTTCCTGCAGAATAAAAGTGCCTTTCTTGGACATGTAATATAGACACACAGTGCACACAGGTATGTCTGGAATGTGTCTGCAATCTTCTGTGGGGCACTGCTGTTAGTTATATAGGTGAAAAACAGGTGAAATACTCACTTTAAGAGCTCATTTGCATCCCTTTCTCTCCCAAGAAGAAATATAGGCAGGTCTAGAGGAAGAAGAGGGAGCAAATAATATAACCTTCCCACCTTCCTAGACAATTGCAAAGTGGTGAAATGCCTTTTAAAAAAAAAAAGCCTGTAGAAACTGTCCCGTCAATTTCTGAAAACATGTAAAGTAAAGGGACGTTAATTGGGCAGGTTTCAATAGGTCCCTGAGGACATCGTGTGATGGGATCGTACCTGCAAGAAATAAATCAAATATCAAAATGAGCTTCTTTCGAAAATCTGAATTAGGGGAACTGTAGTAAGAACCACTGGTAGTAAGCTAGAAGTAAGTAAAGGGGAAGGCGCTGGTGTATCTTTAAAAGAAAACCAGACCGCATAATTGCCCCTAAGGAAGGAATCACAAACTGGACGTCTGAGAGTCAGGCAACCAAAGAGCCCTGAAAAAAAGAGGGACCTAAAGATTGCTGAGCCAAAACTTCCAGATGCAATTGTTTACTAGGATTTAGAAGCTCCAGCCATCTATTAAGATGTATCACTTTATAATATGTGGCAATGTCTGGTACACCCATTACTCCATTCTCATGACGTTTAATTAGTAGAGAATAGGATAGGCGAGGTTTATGTCCTTTCCAAAGGAACTTAGTAAACACAGAAAAAATAGAGCCAAAAAAGGAAGCAGGTGGGTATATAGGTATCATCAGAAGAGTATAGAGAATTTTAGGCAGAATAAAAGTCTTTAATAAGTTCCTGTGACACATCCATGAGATGATCCGTATATCATAGTGTTAAGCAGCGGTATATAGTTAAGTTTATATAAATCTGAAAGGTGACAAGGGACTTGGATGCCGAGGTATATGAGGGATGCCGTAACCCATAGGTATGAATAGTGTTTTTTAGCCGTGAAAACATCTCAGGCAGGGGCTGTGACATTAAGTATTTCAGATTTGGTTAAAGGGAACTTGTCATCTCCGAAACACCCCCTGAACTAGAGTAAGCATTGTATAGTGTAAGTGATGCTGAATCCGAATATGTAAGTTTTATCTTCATACTCACTTCTATTCCGACGCTGTGCTCTGACAAACCAGCAGTAAAATGCACTCAGTGGACTCCAGTGCTCACTCACATAATGGAGAGGACTCAAAGAAGAGTCCAGTGAGTGCATTTTACTGCAAGTTTGTGGGAGCACAGCATCGGAATGGAAGGGAGTATGAAGATAAAACTTTCATAATCGGATTCAGCATCACTTACACTATACAACACTTACTCTAGTTCAGGGGGGGTTTCGGAGATGACAGGTTCCCTTTAAGTTTATTTTAAATTTTTATTGGATAAGAGGCCAAAATCTTTTAGTGAGCTGTATGAGGTCAGATACAAGATTAGAGATAAGAAATAATAAACAGCAAACACAACACATTTGAGCTGCAAAGGACCTACCTTGAAACCTACAATAAAGGGATCCTGACAAATACTTTGAAGGAGGGTTTCCACTAATAGAATAAAAAGGCAAGGGAAGGCACAACCCTGTCTTGTTATATAATAAAATATAGATAAATAAAATATACATTAAGTGGCTTTCATAAAGGATCAATTGACACAGTTGAATGCTTTTTCAGCATCTATCCCTAACAGCGCAAGAGGTAAGTTGCGCTGATGTGCAAGATGGATGGTGTGTAGTAACTTAAAGGGATTCTGTCACCTAGTTTAAGCCTATAGAGCTGAGGACATGGGCTGCTAGATGGCCACTAGCCCGTCCACAATATACTTTTGCTATTGCTGTGTGTGTCTTTGTTTAGTAAAAAAAACGATTTTATTCATATGCTAATTCTGGTTATAAGGAGCCCAAGGGGCGGTTACCAATCTTCCTGGATCCCAGCCGTGCCCACTGTGAAGGAGCCCAGCACCGCCCCGCATCCTCTCATCTCCTCCTTGCTCCCCCGACTTCACGCTTTCAGAGCTCTGTAATCTCGCGCGGCCATCTCGCGCAGGCAGTTCGTTCCCTGATGCTGATGCCAGCACAGGGAAGGAACAGTTTACTAGCGCTGACAAGCGGCGTACTCGCGCATGCGCGAGATTACGGCGCTCTGAAAGCGTGAAGTCGGGGGAGCAAGTAGGAGATGAGAGGATGCGGGGCGGTGCTGGGCTCCTTCACAGTGGGCACGCTGGGATCCAGGAAGATTGGTAACCGCCCCTTGGGCTCCTTATAACCAAAATTAGCATATGAATAAAATCGTTTTTTTTACTAAACAAAGACACACAAAGCAATAGGAAAAGTATATTGTGGACGGGCTAGTGGCCATCTAGCAGCCCATGTCCTCAGCTCTATAGGCTTAAACTAGGTGACAGAATCCCTTTAAAGGAGTTGTCTCTGCCTTCCCATCCCTTCATAAATCCTGCTTGTTCTTTGCCAGGCAGAGGAGTAAGGAGCTCTTCTCAACCTTGTTACCTGGTTTATGAATTAACGTGATATCTGCCTCTTGAGACTGCTTATAAAGGGGGCCCCCTGGAGTAAATGATTGCAAAGAGTGGCCAGGCGAAGCAGCAGAACAGCCTCCAATTTCCGATAATATAGGAATATTAGGACTGGGACTTTTACCTGGGGATAACTGAATCTTAATTGTCCAACTTGATAGGGGCTATGAGGTTGGTGGCATCCTTTACAGAGATGGAAGGGAGGTTGAGAGAATCCAGGAAAGACTTAGTGGGAGCTGGGGGTGTAGGATCAGAGGGATTCTCTCTCTCGGTGTAACAGCTTTGCAAAGACAGAAAATAGCTCATGGAAACTACAAGAGAGAGACTTGGAATATCTCAGCACCTATGCAGAATGAATGATCTGGCTGCCACCAAAATTCCTGTATTGCTGCTTAATAGCCTAAGCGAATTCAGTACATTTTTCAGTGCTAATGCAAGAGTAAATATACTATTCAATAATAAAAAGAATTAAAAATATATTTTAATAACATACTGTACCTGTCATGTCCAGACTAATATTATGTATATTAGATGATAGGAGATTGGATCTCATCCCCAAAGCCCATGATGAGTGAAATTGAATAGCACTGTAGTGAGGGAGAGTATTAAACCAGGCCGTTGTGAAAATAATTGTATCCACATTGTGCTCAGTAACTAGGATTACAGCAGGGTTATAGTACAGTATATCATAACAGATGAAGATGCCAAATTTCCCAAATGGCGTATGAAATGTACTTATCTCAGGATTTTCTGGAACATTAAACTGTGATTCACCAAAAAAGAGATGGTACTGCAAAAAAAAAATATTTTATATATATATATATATATATATATATATATATATATATATATACACTCACCGGCCACTTTATTAGGTACACCATGCTAGTAACGGGTTGGACCCCCTTTTGCCTTCAGAACTGCCTCAATTCTTCGTGGCATAGATTCAACAAGGTGCTGGAAGCATTCCTCAGAGATTTTGGTCCATATTGACATGATGGCATCACACAGTTGCCGCAGATTTGTCGGCTGCACATCCATGATGCGAATCTCCCGTTCCACCACATCCCAAAGATGCTCTATTGGATTGAGATCTGGTGACTGTGGAGGCCATTTGAGTACAGTGAACTCATTGTCATGTTCAAGAAACCAGTCTGAGATGATTCCAGCTTTATGACATGGTGCATTATCCTGCTGAAAGTAGCCATCAGATGTTGGGTACATTGTGGTCATAAAGGGATGGACATGGTCAGCAACAATACTCAGGTAGGCTGTGGCGTTGCAACGATGCTCAATTGGTACCAAGGGGCCCAAAGAGTGCCAAGAAAATATTCCCCACACCATGACACCACCACCACCAGCTTGAACCGTTGATACAAGGCAGGATGGATCCATGCTTTCATGTTGTTGACGCCAAATTCTGACCCTACCATCCGAATGTCGCAGCAGAAATCGAGACTCTTCAGACCAGGCAACGTTTTTCCAATCTTCTACTGTCCAATTTCAATGAGCTTGTGCAAATTGTAGCCTCAGTTTCCTGTTCTTAGCTGAAAGGAGTGGCACCCGGTGTGGTCTTCTGCTGCTGTAGCCCATCTGCCTCAAAGTTCGACGTACTGTGCGTTCAGAGATGCTCTTCTGCCTACCTTGGTTGTAACGGGTGGCAATTTGAGTCACTGTTGCCTTTCTATCAGCTCGAACCAGTCTGCCCATTCTCCTCTGACCTCTGGCATCAACAAGGCATTTCCGCCCACAGAACTGCCGCTCACTGGATGTTTTTTCTTTTTCGGACCATTCTCTGTAAACCCCAGAGATGGTTGTGCGTGAAAATCCCAGTAGATCAGCAGTTTCTGAAATACTCAGACCAGCCCTTCTGGCACCAACAACCATGCCACGTTCAAAGGCACTCAAATTACCTTTCTTCCACATACTGATGCTCGGTTTGAACTGCAGGAGATTGTCTTGACCATGTCTACATGCCTAAATGCACTGAGTTGCCGCCATGTGATTGGCTGATTAGAAATTAAGTGTTAACGAGCAGTTGACAGGTGTACCTAATAAAGTGGGCCGGTGAGTGTATATATATATATATATATATATATATATATATAATATACTCACCGGCCACTTTATTAGTACACCTGTCCAACTGCTCGTTAACACTTAATTTCTAATCAGCCAATCACATGGCGGCAACTCAGTGGCATTTAGGCATGTAGACATGGTCAAGACCAATCTCCTGCAGTTCAAACCGAGCATCAGTATGGGGAAGAAAGGTGATTTGCGTGCTTTTGAACGTGGCATGGTTGTTGGTGCCAGAAGGGCTGGTCTGAGTATTCAGAAACTGCTGATCTACTGGGATTTTCACGCACAACCATCTCTAGGGTTTTACAGAGAATGGTCCGAAAAAGAAAAAACATCCAGTGAGCAGCAGTTCTGTGGGCGGAAATGCCTTGTTGATGCCAGAGGTCAGAGGAGAATGGGCAGACTGGTTCGAGCTGATAGAAAGGCAACAGTGACTCAAATTGCCACCCGTTACAACCAAGGTAGGCAGAAGAGCATCTCTGAACGCACAGTACGTCGAACTTTGAGGCAGATGGGCTACAGCAGCAGAAGACCACACCGGGTGCCACTCCTTTCAGCTAAGAACAGGAAACTGAGGCTACAATTTGCACAAGCTCATCGAAATTGGACAGTAGAAGATTGGAAAAACGTTGCCTGGTCTGATGAGTCTCGATTTCTGCTGCGACATTCGGATTGTAGGGTCAGAATTTGGCGTCAACAACATGAAAGCATGGATCCATCCTGCCTTGTATCAACGGTTCAAGCTGGTGGTGGTGGTGTCATGGTGTGGGGAATATTTTCTTGGCACTCTTTGGGCCCCTTGGTACCAATTGAGCATCGTTGCAACGCCACAGCCTACCTGAGTATTGTTGCTGACCATGTCCATCCCTTTATGACCACAATGTACCCAACATCTGATGGCTACTTTCAGCAGGATAATGCGCCATGTCATAAAGCTGGAATCATCTCAGACTGGTTTCTTGAACATGACAATGAGTTCACTGTACTCAAATGGCCTCCACAGTCACCAGATCTCAATCCAATAGAGCATCTTTGGGATGTGGTGGAACGGGAGATTCGCATCATGGATGTGCAGCCGACAAATCTGCGGCAACTGTGTGATGCCATCATGTCAATATGGACCAAAATCTCTGAGGAATGCTTCCAGCACCTTGTTGAATCTATGCCACGAAGAATTGAGGCAGTTCTGAAGGCAAAAGGGGGTCCAACCCGTTACTAGCATGGTGTACCTAATAAAGTGGCCGGTGAGTGTATATATATATATATACACATACACACACACACACACATATATACATACACACACACATACAAATTATCTGCAATATATATAGAAATTGCCTGTCCTACTGATGCCATTGCTGTTATATAGTCACTCAAGCATTAGTGATGCTCTTTACCAATTCAAACTCTGGGCCATATACACTTCTCACAAAAAGTTTGGGATATTTGGCTTTAGGGTGAAATTTATGGAAAACTTAACTAGTTCACGCTACAGTTATATTATATCATGACACTAAGGCTCAGCTGATCCCATAGCTTTTCAACGGGATTCAGGTCTGGAGAAGGCCACTCCATTTGAGGTACCTCAGTCTCTAGCAGCCGTTCCCTAATGATGCGACCTCGATGAGCTGGCGCATTGTCGTCTATGAAGATAGATGGAGCTTTCTTAAAAATAATTTTAGGGATTTAGGTAATAAGCTTAGGGAAAGGACCTCAAAGGTAGTGTTTTCCAAAATACTACCTGTACCATGAGCTACACAAGAAAGGCAGCGGGAGATTAGGGAGGTAAACAAGTGGCTCAAGAACTGGTGTAGGAAGGAGGGGTTTGGGTTCCTGGAGAACTGGGCCGGCTTTTCTGTCGGCTACAGGCTCTATCGTAGGGATGGGCTGCACCTCAATAGGGAATGGGGCAGCTCTTTTAGGGGAGAAGATGGCTAGAAGGTTGGAGGAGTGCTTAAACTAGGGACTGGGACCAGGTAATGGAACTGGGGAAGGAATGGAAGGAGGGACTAGAATAGTTCAGAAGGAAAGGTGTAGGGTAAAAAATATACATAAACCTCTTAATTGTATGTATACTAATGCCAGAAGCCTGACTACTAAAACTGGTGAACTGAAAGTAGTGATGTGTGAGGAGGACTATGACATAGTAGGAACAACAGACATGGCTGGATGATAGCTATGACTGGGGAGTTACCGTACAGGGTTACAGTCTGTTTAGAAAGGATCGCCAAAACTGGAGAGGGGGAGGGATCTGCCTGTATGTAAAGTCCCGTCTAATGCCCACACTCCAGGAAGATATAAGTGAGGGACATGAACATGTGGAGTCACTGTGGGTAGAAATACATGGAAGCAAAATCTATAATAAAATACTAATAGGAGTTTTTTATAAACCACCTAATATACCAGAGTCCACATAAAATCTACTTCTCAATGAAATAGACGAGGCGGCAAACCATAATTAGGTAGTTATTATGGGGGACTTCAACTACCCAGATATAGACCGGGAAACTGAAGTCTGTATATCTCATAAAGGAAACAGGTCCTTGGCAATAACCAAAGACAATTACCTTTCCCAACTGGTTCAGGACCCAACAAGAGGGACAGCCATACTGGCAGGGGTGGATTGGCCATAGACCTTACAGGGAAATTTCCCGGTGGGCCAATGCCCAGGGGGCCGCCTGGGCCCTCCTCACCACCGGCCAGTGGAAGTTTTTGGGGCTGTATTTTGTGCTGCTGGCAGTATTTTGTGATGCACTGTGGTATTTGGCTCTGTCTGGGATGGTATAATTTGCCACAATATGGTAAGGAAAGGGTTCAGAGGAGGGAAACTAAAGTAATAACTGGAATGGGTGGACTACAGTACCCTGAAAGATTATCAAAATTAGGGTTATTCACTTTAGAAAAAAGATGACTGAGGGGAGATCTAATAACTATGTATAAATATATCAGAGGTCAGTACAGAGATCTCTGCCATTATCTATTTATCCCTAGGACTACGACTGTGATGAGGGGACATCCTCTGCGTCTGAAGGAAACAATGTTTGTACACAAATATAGAAGAGGATTTTTTACGGTAAGAGCAGAGACTATTGAACTCTCTGCCTGAAGAGATGGTGATGGTGAGTTCACTAAAAGAGTTCAAGAGGGGCTTGGATGCATTTCTGGAGTGTAATAATATTACAGGTTATAGTTTCTAGAGAGGGGTCGTTGATCCAGGGAGTTATTCCGATTGCCTGATTGGAGTCAGGAAGGAATTTTTTCCCCTAAAGTGGGGAAAATTGGCTTCTACCTCACAGGGATTTTTTTGTCTTCCTCTGGATCAACTTGCAGGATAACCGGCCGAACTGGATGGAAAGATTTCTCTTTTCGGCCTTATAAACTATGTTACTATGAAATTAGGCCACATTCATGCAGAGGTACAATGACTGGATAAATGTTATTATTCAAGTAGTATGGGCTTGTCACTGTACCATTCAAAAAGTGTAGAGCAGTTCTGTATTGACTAGACACATCTGCCCACACTGTAACACCACCACCAAAGGCTCGTCTGGTGACAACAGTGGCTGATGCATAGAGCTCTCCTTGACCTCTCCAACATTGTTTGCGACCATCATTTCTGCTCATCGTGAATTGACTTTAATCAGTGAACAGCAATGAGACCCACTGGTCCAGCGTAGTTGCTCATTGGCCCATGCAAGACGATGACACCTGTGCCTGGTGGAGTGGTCAGGTACCCTTGCCGGTCATCTAGCACTCAGACCACACTGATGTCTGACGTGACACTTGAGTGCCTCTCAGCTCCTTTAGATGTGCCTGGAGTTGAGTGGCATTCATCATTCGGTTCCGCAGGGCATTGTTCACAATGAAGAGGTCATCAGTGTGGGATGTGGCCAAAGGATGTCCACTTTTGTGCCTTTCTGTGACTCTTCCAGTCCATCTGTATCTCTATTGCAACCTGCTGATGACACTCTGTGACACTCTAAGCTCAGTGGCCACTTCCGAGAACATCCTACTTGAAGCCTCGGAATGGGGAGGTACTGTTAAAGGGAACCTGTCACATATAAAACTGCAAGCATGACCTTATAGTCACCCCCAGTCTGTTCATAATAATGTGTTTCATTTGGTAATCCATATATTAAAAAAACTATCTTTTAAGCGCCATCAGTGCTATCTGGCCAGTCAGCTTCAAGTCAAGGGGGCATCAGCTTCCTTGCTTCAGGTCAAGGTAAGCACGTCCCCTAACAGTCCCCTCTCTTGCTTGATTAACAGGCTGCAGTGCAGCCGGGACTGCAGAGGTCTTGCGCATGCGTGGTGTGCTCCTGGGTAAGGCTATCCAGTCTCCGGCTGCCGCTGTTAGCTGGGTTTCAGCGGCACACTACGCATGTGCTGGCCAGTGCGAGCGAGCATGCTCGTCATTCTTTTACCTTCCTGAGCACTGCAGCCTGTCAATCAAGCAAGAGAAGGGATGGTTAGGGGGCGTGCTTACCTTGACTTGAAGCCGCTGCCCCCTTGACTTGAAGCTGATCGGCCAGGTAGCACTGATGGCGCTTAAAAGATCATTTTTTTAATCTATGGAGCATCAAACTACCAAATCAAATACATGATTATGAACAGACTGGGGTCGACTATAAGGTAATGCTGGCGGTTTTATATGTGTCAAAATGTGAACAGCATGATGAGGAGGACTGTTTAAATGCAAATTCTAATTGAACTAGGACATTTATTGGGCGATTAATGGATCAAACATCTGTTATGAATTTTTTGTTAGAGCAACAGCAAGTTGTGCAAAAAGTATGGAAACAGCTGGATGCAAAAGTTTAGAGAAGATCACATTAAGTTCACCTGTAAAGGTTAGAGTGCATTTTAGGTTCATCCTGAAATTTCACCCACAAGCCAAATATCCCTACCTTTTTGTGAGTAGTGTGAATAGCGTTTGTGAGGATGGATAAGAAAACTTTAACCCTTGCTCAGAAAAGGAACTATTGTTTAAATCACATTTTTACATTTTTAGCATGTTTGGTGATCTTTGATTTCATTTTCCATATCACTTTCTTTATTTAAAAAGAATACTTAAAAATGTGCTGTTTCACTAGTCTTGATATGTTTAGTCTCCTTTTTCTACAATAGCCATTCTATTTTCAACACAGGCAGGAATACAATGACAGATATCACATCTGAAAAGATAACACAGTATGCACCATACACAATAAGTGATATCACAGCTTATCTACTCCCTCTTGACCTTAGCACAGGTCACAAAGCATGTCTAGAAATTTCTCCCATAGACATCAAAGAGCTTCCCTCTTGTGCATTGTGTCAGGATGTCTTTACATATACTGTATCAGGCTACTTTCACATTAGCGTTTTTAAATTCCGGTATTGAGTTCCGTTATAGGGGCTCAATACCGGAAAAAAACGCTTCAGTTTCGTCCCCATTCATTGTCAATGGGGACAAAACTGAACTGAAGACAACGGAATGCTCCTGAAAGCATTCCGTTCCGTCTTCAGACCGGAGAACAAACCGCAGCATGCTGCGGTTTTCTCTCCGGTCCAGGCATCCGCACCAAGACGGATCCGGAATGACCCCCAATGCAAGTCAATGGGGACGGATCCGTTTGGTGTGACACACCAGTAATCCGGATCTGTCCTCCATTGATTTCCAATGGGGGGTCATTCCGGATCCGTCTTACATACATAGATACATACATACAGACATACATACAGACATACATACTCCCATACTCCAGGGACACCGGCAGCATGTCTTCACGCGCCTCCTGCGCGCAGCTATGACGTTTCCCCACTGCGCCCAGCAGAGGGCGCTGTGGGGAATCGTCATCACTGCGCGCAGGAGGCGCGTGAAGACGTTCTGCCGGCGTCCCTGGAGTATGTATGTCTGTATGTCTGTATGTATGTCTGTGTCTTGTTTCAATGTGTGTCATGTGTGGGGCCGGAGCACTGCTCCGGCTCCACACATGTATAGCGTTAGCACGGATCCGTTGGCACCCTTTGCCGGATCCGTGCTAACGCTAGTGTGAAAGTAGCCTTAGGCCTAGTGGCCAGTGTAAAAAGTACATGACTTTAGTTTTTTGTTTTTTAACATAGATAGGGACATGGAAAATGTAAAAACAAAAAAACACACAAAAAAAAAAAATATATATATATATATATATATATATACTAAACAGAAAATGGCAGCAGCACTAGATGAGCCATGAGACATAAAATGAACATGAAATGAACATATGAAGAGGTAAAAAAGCATAACTGCTATGTAGATAAAGTGGAAGCTCTTGGCGCATATAAATGATCATAAATATGTCGGGCTCATCCACCAACGATCAAGGTGGCTTCCAATCGGATGAGTCCTACACTAACACTGACCTGCATCCTACAAAAACCGGCAGGCCCATATCAGGAGAACACCATACCTGGTCAGAAGCTGCACCAGTGTGAACAGGAGTGCTAAATTCCCAGAGGAGGCCAGTCCTCCTCTATATATACACATAAAATAACAAAAAATGGACAGCACCTCCTACAGGTGAGAGTCAGGTGCAAGCTACCTGCTGGCTAATTAAATACTAAACAGAAATGGCAGCAGCACTAGATGAGCCATGAGACATAAAATTATGTCTCATGGCTCATCTAGTGCTGCTGCCATTTTCTGTTTAGTATTTAATTAGCCAGCAGGTAGCTTGCACCTGACTCTCACCTGTAGGAGGTGCTGTCCATTTTTTGTTATTTATGTATATATATATATATATATATATATATATATATATATATTTATTTATTTATTTATATTTATATATATATAACCTTAAAACCTGATTTAAACAAAAGGTCATTTTCTTGAGTACCAGATGATCCTCCATGGGACCTTGCCCAGGAGAATGAAAAAACGTTTGGAACTGTGTTTAGAGTCAGTCACTAGGGTCTATTCCTTTGAATTAAAACCTATTAGACTTTATTGATGACATATGGGGTTTGCCCCCTGAGAGTTTTCTCTGGTGGCCCAAGGAACCTCAGTCTGACACAGCACTTTAACCCCATTCATGCGGCAATTTAACTGCTCATACTGCAGTATAAACACAAGAAAGGGATCCTCTTTTCCTCACTGTCACCCGTGGCATTACAATCAGGCTGGATTTTTCATGGAATAGCCCTGGGTCTAACATAGGACTATGATATGCTATTTGGTACTGCAAAAAATGTATATGCTACAGCATCCTTTTGTTTCCTGGCATATGGTATCTCATATCCTTAATATTATATTGTTTGGATGTGCTTGAGAAAGTAAAAGTGATCAAACATTTCTTTCTTTGATGGACTAGTTAAACAGAACTAATATGAAATGCAAAGTATGCTTTAAAGAACAGATGCTTTTACTCCTATTCTTTGCAGAATAGAATGCATTAGATTTTTTGCTTCTAGATATACACTCACCGGCCACTTTATTAGGTACACCATGCTAGTAACGGGTTGGACCCCCTTTTGCCTTCAGAACTGCCTCAATTCTTCGTGGCATAGATTCAACAAGGTGCTGGAAGCATTCCTCAGAGATTTTGGTCCATATTGACATGATGGCATCACACAGTTGCCGCAGATTTGTCGGCTGCACATCCATGATGCGAATCTCCCGTTCCACCACATCCCAAAGATGCTCTAGTCGATTGAGATCTGGTGACTGTGGAGGCCATTTGAGTACAGTGAACTCATTGTCATGTTCAAGAAACCAGTCTGAGATGATTCCATGACATGGCGCATTATCCTGCTGAAAGTAGCCATCAGATGTTGGGTACATTGTGGTCATAAAGGGATGGACATGGTCAGCAACAATACTCAGGTAGGCTGTGGCGTTGCAACGATGCTCAATTGGTACCAAGGGGCCCAAAGAGTGCCAAGAAAATATTCCCCACACCATGACACCACCACCACCAGCTTGAACCGTTGATACAAGGCAGGATGGATCCATGCTTTCATGTTGTTGACGCCAAATTCTGACCCTACAATCCGAATGTCGCAGCAGAAATCGAGACTCATCAGACCAGGCAACGTTTTTCCAATCTTCTACTGTCCAATTTCGATGAGCTTGTGCAAATTGTAGCCTCAGTTTCCTGTTCTTAGCTGAAAGGAGTGGCACCCGGTGTGGTCTTCTGCTGCTGTAGCCCATCTGCCTCAAAGTTCGACGTACTGTGCGTTCAGAGATGCTCTTCTGCCTACCTTGGTTGTAATGGGTGGCAATTTGAGTCACTGTTGCCTTTCTATCAGCTCGAACCAGTCTGCCCATTCTCCTCTGACCTCTGGCATCAACAAGGCATTTCCGCCCACAGAACTGCCGCTCACTGGATGTTTTTTCTTTTTCGGACCATTCTCTGTAAACCCTAGAGACGGTTGTGCGTGAAAATCCCAGTAGATCAGCAGTTTCTGAAATACTCAGACCAGCCCTTCTGGCACCAACAACCATGCCACATTCAAAGGCACTCAAATCACCTTTCTTCCCCATACTGATGCTCGGTTTGAACTGCAGGAGATTGTCTTGACCATGTCTACATGCCTAAATGCACTGAGTTGCCGCCATGTGATTGGCTGATTAGAAATTAAGTGTTAACGAGCAGTTGGACAGGTGTACCTAATAAAGTGGCCAGTGAGTGTATATTGTATGAATAGAGCCTTCTCCTGTGCTTTTTTGCCTTTTTCCATAATTGGCATTTTAAAAAATTCATGCAACTTACCTTATGATAACGTGCTACAAGTTTTCCTTTAGGATCATACACAACAGTAGTATCGTAGAAGTAATACCCATCCTGAGGACAGCGGGAGTCACTAGCATTACAACGTTTTTTGTCCCCAAAGTTTGCCGCAAAATAAATTGAATTGTTTTTTGCAATGCAGCTTAGTCTTTCCTGTACTGGTGCTTGGCCGAACCTAAATGCATTTACAGAACAGGAGGGATTACATACATTATCACTGTCTGTCTTGAAAGTAAAATAAAAGATATAAAAAGTTTTGATTAATGCAGTGTTTAGTTTGTTGACCAGTAATTTGACAATCTTTTTAGTCGACCTGCATTTTCATACATCGATTTTAATACTGAAAACCTCAAAGAAAAATGCCACACCTTTGACATGCTGTGTTGTGATAAACTGCCGCTAAGTCCAAAAAAACATTAGAACGCCTGATGGTATGTGATGACCTTTTTTTTGGCAAAATGTTGAGCTAAGTATAAATTAGCTTTTAATTTATAAAAATTTGTAATACGGTGGAAATCTCTAAAACGGCTTTAGCATTTTTTTTTCATTTTAAAAAGAAAAGACTTGTTCTATCCATTCTTCCAGTAGTTAAAGGGGTCCAACACCCTCAATCCTTGCCAACCAGCTGATTGGGATAGCTCTGATACTTGAAATATGCAGATACCTAGCAATATCTTTTGATAGTCTGGGTTTATTTAATTATATGACACCAAAATAATTTATATTCTTGCCATTTTCTTACACAAAATATATTACCCATGTTCTCCACTCTTTGCAGACTGTTTTTGTAGTTAGTTCATCTTGTTTTAGCACTTTTTTTCTATTCACATCTTTCACACCATACATAACCTTTTTTGGTCATTTTCACATTTGTAGTGTTTGTTCTCATCATGGTTTTATGTTACAATAATTCTATGTTTTTGGTTTCTTATTGACTCAATAATTCATGTGACCTACTAGACATAGGCATGTAGAGGATCTGGGCACCTGTTGCGTACGATTATAAGTAGTTGGATCCATAGCTTTGCTATACTGTAATCGGATATTAGAAGAACCATTACAGTATATAATGGTCTTCTAGATGTACTAAGGTTTGCTGATTTTTTTCTCTGGCCTTTGGTGAAACGTCTATTGTAGGATAACACTTTGTGATTAAATTTACACTCAGACCAGGGGATCTTATTTGTGAAAATATGGTGCACATAAAAAAAAGAAACAGAACCCTGATTTATCAACAGGGGACAAACTGAAGTTTGTCTTCATATTTGTCTATTTCCATAAAAGTAACAGTCGGTGCATCAAATTTATGAAAATGACACACAGCACTTTCAGGCAAATTCCCATTCTGACTTATTTTCACTTGTCACAACTAGAGCAGGTCAGGAGTGGAGCACAGTTGAGACATTTTGGGACCTTTCAAAATGTCCCAATAATAAATAAGGTCAAAAACCAAAATGTCCCATTAGGAACACCTACAAAACAACTAGATTCCTGAAAATGACTTCTGGTCAACTTCAGGTTTTGAACTTCCAGTTCAAAAAATTACATTGGCCTGCTGCAGACTATAGATAAATAAATCATACACGTAAAACAATAGAAAAGTTGCAAGTTACTCCAAATAAAGACAAACCAGTTTGATAAATCAAGGCTAATTTTTTTCTACTCTACTCTTGGATATTTGGAGCTGTGATTCTGAGCATTTCCTATGAACAAGATGCACTTGGACTCTATCTGGAGATTTTTGGATGTTAGAACTATTTGGGATACAGTTAATATCTGTAAATTCAGTTGCAGATCCATGTGCATGTGAGTATGTATTTTAGTCTAGGATGAAGGGTTTTTCTTCTAATAAGAATATTGGATATTAATATCATGTTTAGTTTTTTATATTGTGCGTTACATAATATATGATTAACAAAATACACTCCTCAACATTACAATTGCAGCATCAAGAAGGACAAAGCGTAAAGTTATGCAAGTCAAAGAAGTAGCAGGTGTCGCTAAGCTCTGCAGATGAAATTTTAAGGTACTCGCTCCAATCTTTGGTACACGGGAGAGGCATAAAATCCAGAATGAAAGCAATATTTTTACATTAAATTTCAAAAATCAGATCAAGTTGTCGTTGACATGCCAGCTATCGTCACTTGTCTCAAACTGAGAGGGACAGAATCCTTGAACTGAAAGACTTTGGTTTATCACTCCAGTTGATCACTAGGTGCCTAGGTAGAGATGTTAGCACTGTTAAACATTGTGTGTACCAGTGGTTGGGAGAATGGCTACAAACTGGAATGACAGCAGGAAGTGTACAGAGACGAACCTCTGCAGGGATGGATCGGCTGATAAGAAGACTGAAGCGTAATGATCCATTCTGTACAGCAAGTGAACAGTGAAATTGGAAGTCGCATTCCAAGCCTAGGGCTGCACAGACTGTCTACACAAACTATCATAAGGTGTTTGCACTACATTGGACTACAAGCTAATCGTCCAACTACAGGTGTTCCACTGACCTCAAATCACCACTCTCAAAGGCTATTTGGTGTGCAGCAAGATGGCAATGGGGGCTGAAATAGAGGTCTATCCTCTTCTGAGATGAGTCCTGCTTTTGTCTTGGATGCAATTTTAGCTGGAGATTGGTCTAGCAGCCATATGGGAAACACCATGAAGAGGCCTTTACAATGGAACATCCCACCGGTCCTACTCCCACAATTATTTTGTGGGGTGGCATGATGTATGGTAGCCAGACCCCTATAGTCTACACAAACAGTGCAGCATTACATGGACTTTTTTTTTTTTTTTTTTATAGAACCAGTGGTTTAGTCATTTCTCCGAAGTGTCCCAGAAGCCATTCATCAACAGGATGATGCCAGGCCATATTTTTCTCATGCTACTGTGAGCAGACTGTGTGACCTAAACAAGTTGCCATGGTCTGCAGCGTCTCAGGACTTGTTTCTCATCAAGCACATCTTGGACATCACTTGTCGGCTACCAACAGATCTTGATGATTTGTGTGTCCAAGTGCATTTAGCATGGCAGAACACTCCTCACACAACCACATTAATAACATCATTAACAGCATGCCAAGGCATGTAACTGCTTGTATTTCTTCATGTAGCGATCATACTTGATACTGAATAAAAATTATTATGAAAGGTTATAGATGACAGTGTCAATAGAAAACCCCTCTCGAATAAAGTCTACTCTATATCAATATAAATACCTATAAAAAGACACCAGAGTATTTATGGCTCAAAAAGATAAAATAATCTTTATTCAATATAATGTAACATGATTAGCAGAGATATAGAGAGCACAATGTAAAAAGCACAATGTATAATGATGGTATAACACAAGGAGTCAATCGTCAAAAATACCCATTAAATTGTCCTGTATGCGATAGGAAAGTAATTGCTAAATACAAATAAGGAGCAAGTGCCCGGACATATTAACTTAAAACTCACAATAAATCAGAACTCCTCCAGAAAACAACAAAATATAAACAAGCAGGTAAGAGATCATAAGTAACTCTGTAACTACATATCCATCAGAACACAGTACCCTCAGGAGAACGGCACTTTTTACACTATGCTTTCTATATCTCTGCAAATCATGTTACATTATATTTAATCATTGAATAAAGATTATTTTATATTTTTGAGCAATGAACACTCTGGGGTCTTTTTGTAGGTATTTATATTGATACAGAATAAATTGAAATGTTTTGAATATTTTGTTTCCAATTTTTATCATTTGCATATCATTAACATCAATCCTGAGGTTTCCATAATTTTAAAACTTTTTCTTGATGTTGCAATTTCAATGTTGTTCAATGTTAAGGAGTGTACATTGATTCCATTACATTCCATTTACATATATAAATTTTTATTTCCTTTTCTATCTTTATTTTTGAATTTCTATGGTGTATCTTTCATACTTATGGTAAGCTTTTTTTGTTTTGCTCTTTTTTCACCAGTATTTTATTACACTAGTAACGTGTTTAGGGATTTATTTATACTATGTGTACTATAGTTTGGGTGCAATGAACTTTTGCATATTGAACTTTTCCACATTTTTTCACAATACACCCACAAATGTAAATGTATTTTAATGGGATTTTATAATAGACCAAGTAGCAAGTATGTGTGAAGTGAAAAGAAAATGATACATGGTTTTAATTTTTTTTTTATATAAAAAAAAATCTGGAAAGTGTGGCACGTATTTGTATGAGTTAATACTTTGTAAGACCACATTTCACTACAATTACAGCTCCAGGTCTTTTGGGTTATGTCTCTACCATCTTTGCCCATCTAGAGCAGGGGTGGCCAACCTTAGAGAAACAGAGAGCCAGAAAAAAAAAGTATGACTACCAGGAGCCATAAGCTATACATTTACATATGAATCACCATATTTTTCGCCCTACAAGAGGCACCTAGGTTTAAGCAGAGAAAAATAAGAAAACAAATAGTTTTCATCACACCTCAGATCAGACTCCTAAATCAGACCCCCAATCATCATCTGATCTAAAATAAGATCCCAAATCCTCATCAGACTTCCAAATCAGATCCCTAAAATAAGACCCCCCAATGCTCAGATCAGACAACACAAATCAGACTCCCAGTGTCAGATCTTCAGTGCTCTGACCGCCCCCCCATGCTCTGATCTCTACCCATGCCCAGATCTCTTCCAATGGTCAGATCAGACCCTCCATGCTCAGATCAGAACCTCCATGCTTAGACCAGACCTCCCTATGCTCACGTCTGAGCCTCATGCTCACACCAGACCACGCTATGCTCAGATCTGACCCCCTATGCGCAGATCTGACTCCCCATGCTCAGATCAGATCCCCAATGCTCAGATCATACCCCCATTGCTCGAATAAGACACCCTCATGCTAATATCATATCCCCCATACTTAGATCAGATCCCCATGCTCAGTTCTATAACAAGAAAAAAAAAATCACCTACCTCTCCTGATCGGGCACCGGGCTCCTCATTGGGCACTTGCTACTCTGCAGCTCTGACATGCTCTCCACTGTGACCTGATGCGCATAACGTCAGGTCATAGTGCGCGTCTCAATGTACTACTGTACGATATGACACTGTGTGTATCAGGACATAGTGGAGAGCAAGCTGGAGCTGGAGAGTAGCAACGGTGCCCGATCAGGAAAGGAGATCTGAGCAGGAAGTGGAGAGTGCACTGGCCTGATTGGTTCCCTGCTCCACCGCTAGAGCCACACTTGAAGAGGCAAAGAACCACATGCAGCTTAAGTGCCACAGGTTGGCCACCCATGATCTAGAGAATGGATTTTTTGCCCATTCCTTTCTACCCAAAATCTCAAGCCCAGTCAGATTGGATAGAGAGTGTCTGTGAACAGCAATTTTCAACTCTTGCCCCATATTCTCAATGGGATTTAGGTCCGGACTTTGACTGGGCCATTCTAACACATGAATATACTTTGATCTAAACCATTCTGTCTGTATGTTTAGGGTCATTGTCCTGCTGGAAGGCGAACCTCCGTTCCAGCCTCAAGTCTTTTGCAGCCTCTAACCACTTTTCCAGGATTGCTCTGTATTTAGCTCCATCCATCCTCCCTGTCCCTACGTTTCACGGTGGGAGTGATGTGTAGGGTTAGTTTTCCACTACACATAGTGTTTTGCATTTAGGCCCAAAAGTTTAAGTTTCGTTTCATCTGACCATTGCATCTTCTTCAAGGTTTGTGGTATCCCCTACATTGTTTGCGGCAAACTGCAGGACTTCATATGGCTTTCTTTCAAAATGACTTTGTTATTCAATAAATTCCAGATTTGTGGTGTACATGACTAATAGTTGTCATCTGGACACATTCTCCCACCTGAGCTGTGGATCTCCGCTTCTCCAGAATGACCATGGGCCTCTGGAATGCTTCTCTATTTAGTGCTCTCCTTGCCTGGGCTGTCAGTTTAGGTGGATGGCCATGTCTTGGTAGGTTTGCAGTTGTGCCATACTCCCATTTCGGATAATGGATTGAAAGGTGCTCCGTGTTCAGAGCTTGGTATATTTTTTCATAACCTAACCCTGCTTTATACTTCTCCACAACTTTATTCCTGACCTGTCTGGTGTGTTCCTTCGTTTTCATGATGCTATTTGATCACTAATGTTCACTAATAAACCTCTGAGGCCTTCACAGAACAGCTGTAGTTATATTGAGAATAAGTTACACACAGGTGGACTTTATTTACTAATTAGGTGACTTCTGAAGGCAGTTGGTCACACTGGGTTTTATTTAGGGGTATCAGAGTTCAGGGGAGCTGAACACAAATGCATGCCACACTTTTCAGATTTTTATTTTTAAAACCATGTATCATTTTCTTTTCCCTTCACACAAACTTGTTACTTTGTGTTAGTCTATCACATAAAATCCCAATAAAATACATTTAAGTTTGTGGGTGTAATGTGAAAAAAATGTGTAAAAGCAACTACGGAGGAGATATTTTAATTCCATATAACTTTTGCTTGAATTCTAGTGAAAACAAAATATTTTGTATGCAGAGGGGAATCACGGATGTTATGTGAGCATCATTCATTTCATATATCTCCTGATGCCTCAGTAGATCTGTGCCATCCCATGGGTTAGCATAGACACCATGATCAATGTGATTTACAAGTCTATTGCAGTACACTATGGACATTTGGCCTCTACCCCCAAAGAGCCCCATCTCCTGGTGTGGTGTCCTGAATGCCTGAGACCAATGGCGTAGCTATAGGGCCCCCCTGCCACTTGCTGGGCCGCACCGCCAATTAGGCAAGGTGCGGCGCGGCCCTGTGCACAGTTGGGGGGCGGCGGCGGGGCAGAGGGAGATGAGCGCTTCCATTGTGTGAGTCGTACAGCACGGGACACAGGCATTTGTTACTGGCACATGGGGCACTAGGAGCATTTGTTACTGGCACATGGGGGCACTGGAGGGCATTTCTTAATGGCACGGGAGTACTGGCGGCATTTTTACTGGCACATGGGGGCATTTCTTACTGGCATATGGGGGCATTTCTTACTGGCACATGGGGGCATTTTCACTGGCACATCGGGACACTGGGGGCATTTCTAACTGGCACATGGGGGCACTGGGGGCATTTCTTACTGGCACATAATTTGGGGGTCATCTATGGGGGTGGGACACTTTTTACTGGCACTTGATTTTGAGGAGGAATCAATGGGGGGAACTTCTGGTGCATTTTTGCGGCGTTTCTTACTGGCACATAATTTGGGGGCATATGGGTGGGGAGCACTGGCACATTATTGGGGTGAAATTTTGGGGGCACTTCTGGCACATTATTGGGGCACTTTGTACTGGCACATTATATGGGGGCACTTCTTACTGGCATATTATTGGGGAACTTCTTACTGGCACATTGGAAGCATTATTACTTCTGGGGCACAGTGGGGACATTAGTACTGTTGGGGGCATTATTACTAACAAGTGCACTCTGGCAGAGAATTATTAGTTAGGACTTTGGGGGGCACTATTACTGTGGGGGGCACCCTGGGCGCAGTTATTTTAGGACAGTGTGTGCCAATAATTATTGAAGGGCACTATCTGTGTGGTACTAGTGGCACAGTACTGGGGGTGGTAGGATGATTTGTCCAGAAGACGGGAGGATGATGGAAAAGTAGTAAACTAAGATTTTTTTCTGTCAAACTGAAGAGATGAGAAATGGCTGAAAAATGGCGTCTGGTCTGGAGAAGATGAGGAAAGAGAACATCTACTTCAGAGGATGTACGAGGTATGGGGCGCTGTATTACGCTACATTCACACAAACGTTGTGTTTTGCAGTCTGCAAATTGCGGATCCGCAAAAAAAGGATGATGATCCGTATGGCATCCGTTTTTTTTGCAGATCCACTGTAAAAATGCTTATCCTTGTCCGCAAAACGGACAAAAATAGGAATGGACATACAGATGCGGACAGCACACAGTGTTCATTTAAGTTAATGGGTCCACATCTGAGCCGCAAAATATGTCGTGTGAATGTAGCCTTACTCTGTATGTTCTGTAGTGATATACGTAATGTTAGGAGAGAAAAGGTTAGGCTGAGAATTTGGCAAGGGGGGGGGTTCAATTTTTGACTTGGCTGGCAGAAAAGCTAGGTGCACCAGCGCTTAGGGAATGGAGGGGGGCCCAAGCTGAACTCTTGCACCAGGGCCCATGAGCCTTTAGCTACGCACCTGCCTGAGACAGCACTACTTTTAACTCTGTTTACATCCTCAGCAGGCAGATGCAGTCGAAGCCTATGGTACAGTGGAGAGCCGCAGACTCTTTGTCCTGCCATTCTCTGCAAGATGGAAGAATCATGCACAAGAAGTCTGTGTCCTGGAGCAGATGGCAACATGGCTTCAGTGAAACACATATGGTCTGCAGAGTGCCCTTGTAGAACTGGCATGTTAACAGTATATGGTCCCTGTATGGTCGTAATATGGTTATATATTTTCTATGTACAGCAGTTTTTTTTCAGTAACATTCCAATTATTATTCCCATTATTCCATACCAAGTTTCTCTCTTCCCTTTCCTATAGTGGAGTCTGAAGCAGCATTACAAAAACCAAAAATAGTTCAGAGGGTGCTCAAGGGGATAGTGTGAGGCACAAAGGAAATACACAGGACAGGGTACATCTGGGAAAATGTGTTTTTACTAGGAAAGCAGGTGTGCGATGCTGGACCTGAGTATGCTTAAAATGTCATGAAATATGGGGCCTAGCTGAAACCCTGATAGTACAGCACCATACCACTATCTCTCCTCCACCTGCATTGTGATCTTATACTTGTGTCTGCTTGACACTCAGTTCTTGTACATTTAACATCACTGAGCTCGAGTGTGACCCTTATTCTGGCACTACATCTCACAGACCCAGACATGTGTTAAGGCATTTTAAGGTAAGTATTTACAGTTAGGCTACTTTCACACTTACGTTGTGGTTTTCTGGCAGAGGATCTCAATACTGGAAAAAAACTGATCAGTTTTGTCCCCATGCATTCTGAATGGAAAGAGATCCGTTCAGGATGTCTTCAGTTCAGGCAGCTTTTAGTTTTGTGAGCGGACACAAAACCGCAGCAAGCTGTAGTTTTGTGTCCGGTCATAAAAACTGAAAGAAACCGATCAGGTACTGAAACCAATGTAAGTCAATGGTGACAGATCAGTTTTTTAAGGAGACTAAGGCCTCTTTCACACTAGCGGCAGCACGGATCCGGCAGGTGAAGGGTGCTGCCGGATCTGTGCTGCCGCAGGTACATGTGTGGGGCCAGAACCGCGCTCCGGACCCACACATGTCACAGTACATACACACAGACATATACACATACAAGTACACATACATACTTACATGCTCCCGGCAGGTCTCCACAGCGCAGGAGGAGCAGGACGGCGCGCACATAGGAATGGAATCGTCTGTGTATGTTTATGTGTATGTCTGTATGTACAGTACAGACCAAAAGTTTGGCCACACCTTCTCATTCAAAGAGTTTTCTGTATTTTCATGACTATGAAAATTGTAGATTCACACTGAAGGCATCAAAACTATGAATTAACACATGTGGAATTATATACATAACAAAAAAGTGTGAAACAACTGAAAATATGTCTTATATTCTAGGTTCTTCAAAGTAGCCACCTTTTGCTTTGATTACTGCTTTGCACACTCTTGGCATTCTCTTGATGAGCTTCAAGAGGTAGTCACCTGAAATGGTTTTCACTTCACAGGTGTGCCCTGTCAGGTTTAATAAGTGGGATTTCTTGCCTTATAAATGGGGTTGGGACCATGAGTTGTGTTGGGCAAAAGTCAGGTGGATACACAGCTGATAGTCCTACTGAATAGACTGTTAGAATTTGTATTATGGCAAGAAAAAAGCAGCTAAGTAAAGAAAAACAAGTGACCATCATTACTTTAAGACATGAAGGTCAGTCAGTCCGAAAAATTGGGAAAACTTTGAAAGTGTCCCCAAGTGCAGTCGCAAAAACCATCAAGCGCTACAAAGAAACTGGCTCACATGAGGACCGCCCCAGGAAAGGAAGACCAAGAGTCACCTCTGCTGCGGAGGATAAGTTCATCCGAGTCACCAGCCTCAGAAATCACAGGTTAACAGCAGCTCAGATTAGAGACCAGGTCAATGCCACACAGAGTTCTAGCAGCAGACACATCTCTACAACAACTGTTAAGAGGAGACTGTGTGCAGCAGGCCTTCATGGTAAAATAGCTGCTAGGAAACCACTGCTAAGGACAGAAGCAGAAGAGACTTGTTTGGGCTAAAGAACACAAGGAATGGACATTAGACCAGTGGAAATCTGTGCTTTGGTCTGAGGAGTCCAAATTTGAGATCTTTGGTTCCAACCACCGTGTCTTTGTGCGACGCAGAAAAGGTGAATGGATGGACTCTACATGCCTGGTTCCTACCGTGAAGCATGGAGGAGGAGGTATGATGGTGTGGGGGTGCTTTGCTGGTGACACTGTTGGGGATTTATTCAAAATTGAAGGCATACTGAACCAGCATGGCTACCACAGCATCTTGCAGCGGCATGCTATTCCATCCGGTTTGCGTTTAGTTGGACCATCATTTATCAACAGGACAATGACCCCAAACACACCTCCAGGCTGTGTAAGGGCTATTTGACTAAGAAGGAGAGTGATGGGGTGCTACACCAGATGTTCTGGCCTCCACAGTCACCAGACCTGAACCCAATCGAGATGGTTTGGGGTGAGCTGGACTGCAGAGTGAAGGCAAAAGGGCCAATAAGTGGTAAGCATCTCTGAGAACTCCTTCAAGACTGTTGGAATACCATTTCAGGTGACTACCTCTTGAAGCTCATCAAGAGAATGCCAAGAGTGTGCAAATCAGTAATCAAAGCAAAAGGTGGCTACTTTGAAGAACCTAGAATATAAGACATATTTTCCGTTGTTTCACACTTTTTTGTTAAGTATATAATTCCACATGTGTTAATTCATAGTTTTGATGCCTTCAGTGTGAATCTACAATTTTCGTAGTCATGAAAATACAGAAAACTTTGAATCAGAAGGTGTGTCCAAACTTTTGGTCTGTACTGTATGTATGTGTGCAGGTGAAAGTCAATGGAGGACAGATCCGTTTACCATTGTGTCACACCAAACGGATCCGTCCCCATTGACTTTCATTGGGGGTCATGACGGATCCGTCTTGGTGTGGATGCCTGGACCGGAGAGCAAACCGCAGCATGCATGCTCTCCAGTCTGAAGACGGAAAGGAATGCTTTTAGGAGCATTCCGTTGTCTTCAGTTCAGTTTTGTCCCCATTGACAATGAATGGGGCCAAAACTGAAGCGTTTTATTCCGGTATTGAGCCCCTATGACGGAACTCAATACCGGAATTATAAAACGCTAGCGTGAAAGGAGCCTAAAAACCGGATCCGTCACCCATTGACTTTCAATGTATTTAGTGCCTGATCTGTTTTTTTCAGTTTTGATATCACACAACTGCATCCTAACGGAACGGATGCATCCTGATGTGCAAAATCGAAACGGATCAGTTTAATTCAGGTATAGAGATCATCTGCCGGATCTCAGTACCTGAATTAAAAACGCAAGTGTGAAAGTAGCCTTAGGCTACTTCCACACTTGCGGTGCGGGGCTCCGGCAGGCTGTTTCAGAGGGTGAACAGCCCGCTGGATCCGTGCTACCGCAAGTGCATGTGTGGGGCCAGAACTGCACTCCGGCCCCATTCACTGTAATGGGGGTGGGCCGCGGAACGAAAATACAACATGCGTACAACGCAGTTCCGGCCCCACACGTGCACTTGCGGTAGCACGGATCCGGCGGGCTGTTCACCCACCGAACCAGCCTGCCGGAGCCCCGCACCGCAAGTGTGGAAGTAGCCTTAGTCGTCCAGACTGCTGATTGCCAACTGTAAATACTTACATTAAAATGACAATTATTCTGGGCACCTGAATTCCATAATTAGGAGGACTGTCCACATATCTTTGGCTAAATAGTGCATTCGGAGAAATTGTTAAATGTTCATACGCAGGCAGCGTAACACATCCTCTCCTGCTGCTTTCTTCTCCATATATTATTAGGATTTATAAATTATTCTATAGTTTTACAGTTAAGTAAGTATATACCTGTGGGGATCATTGCATGGAATCCAATTGACGGCAGGGTCTGGGACATCTTCAAGATAAGGAAATACAGTTTCTCTGCTTAAAGCAAAACAACATATAGCATATTCTGGTGTGACTACGATATGTGCCCCCTGCAAAGACAAGAACATATTTTGCTTCAAGAAAAGTGGTAAAAAGTAATAAATATACATGTTTATGTAATGTGGATCGAACTGTACAATATACAGTTTTTGGATAAGTACAGCATTTACTCATTGAACAAAGTTATCCAACACCCATAAGACCAATGCAAAAAGCATATCTCTCCCTCAGGCTACCCGCACACATTGCAGATTGCTCTAGGTTTTTACATACTGATTCTCATGTAGAAAAAAAAAGTAATACACTACCAGCAAAGTGTATGAGATTTGACAAATTTCATGTACATTTTGCTTTTTTACTCCATAAGGAAATTGACCTGCTGTGCAGATTTTGATATCTGCAGCATGTCAATTCTTTGTGTGGTTCTTCTGTGTGGATTTCTCCTTTTTCAATGCAATGGTGAGATCTGCGGAAAATCCGCATCAAACCCACACAAAATACTACAAGTACCACATGCAGTTTTTGATGAATATTTTGTGCAGGAATGCATGGAAATTCATGTGGAATTTCTGCATGACAGCCCACACCTGTGTTCATGTAGCCTTAAAGGGGTTGCCTCACTTTAGCAAATGGAAATTATCATGTAGAGAACATTAATACAAGGCACTTACAAATGTATTGTGATTGTCCATATGGCTTCCTTTGCTAGCTTGATTCATTTTTCCATCACATTATAAACTGTACTTGTCCATGGTTATGACCAGCCTGTAATACAGCAGCAATCGTCATGCTTGTACACTATAGGAAAAAGCACCAGCCTGTGTGCGGTCCCATGGCCCCGGTCACCAGAGAGGCTGATACTTTTTCCTAAAGTGTTAAGCATGACCACCACTGATGGATTGCAGGGTGGCCGTAACCATGTAAAATTGGGAAAGTGGGAAAGATAAATTCCAAATGGAGTGGAATAATAAAAAAATAAAAAATTATGTATTTGTTTTTTTCCTATGTGGTAATCTGACCTGTTACTTTTATTCTCCACATCAGTACGATTATGGCAATACCATATATGTATAGTTTTACTGAAAAAAATAAAAACTTTGAAACATTTTTTTTTCTTTTCATTACTATAATATAATAATATATATATATATATATATATATATATATATATATATATATATATATATATAATATTTTGTAGTTATGTGTATGGAGGGCTCATTTTTTGCAGGACGATCTGTACTTTTCAATGATACCATTTTGGGTGTGTATGACTTTTTGATCACCTTTTATTTCATTTTTTGTGGTAGGTGAAGCAGCCAACAAGATGACAAATCGGCCGTTTTGCCTTTGTTTTCTGTTTAGCCGTTCGCTGTATGGGAAACATTTTTCTATTTTTATAGTAAGACATTTTTGCACGCAGTGATGCCGTGATTAGAATTTTTATATTATAAAACCCTTTTTTTTTTTTTTTAATTCATTATTCATTAGATTGCTTCTCTCATACATTGGAGGGTATGAGAAAGATGATAATTACTTACCGGTAATTGGATTTTCCGTTTAGCCCCACAATGGCACTAAGCAGGAGGGAACCCCGCCTCCCAGAGACAGGAAACAACTTGGAGAATCAAAGGTTAAAAAGCCTCCTAACCTTCTCCAGTAAGTATCCAAGGACAGAGGAAATGATGCAGAACCGGTATATTTATTATATTCACCTTCAACACTGTAGGGAAGGTATAAGCATATAACAAGAAAACATATACCAGATATAACATGAATAAACAAAATTAAAGGGTGGGAAAAAACGCAGTGCTGTTGTGGGGCTAAACGTAAAATCCAATTACCGGTAAGTAATTATCATCTTTTCCGTACGCCCCACAACGGCACTAAGCGGGAGGATTTACAAAGAAATGCATATAATTAGGGGGGGACCACAGCTGACAGTACTTTACGTCCAAATGAAAGGTCACTGTTAGACAGAACATCCAGTTTATAATGTTTAAAAAAAGTGGACGGACTGGACCAGGTGGCAGATTGACATATCTGAGCTAGGGAAGCAGAAGCCCCCTTCGCCCAAGAGGCAGACATGGCCCGGGTGGAATGGGCCTTAAGATTCAATGGAGGAGAAAAGCCTTTCTCCGAGTAAGCCATGGCAATAGTGAGTCTAATGCAACGAGCGATTGTTGTTTTTGAAGCCCCCTGGCCCTTATTTGGCCCTGCAAACTGGACCAGTAGGCGATCCGACTTCCTAAAACCCTCAGTGGCTGTCAAGTAGGAAAGGACGCATCTTCTAACATCCAGGTGAGGGAACTTAACCTCTTTTTCCGACTTAGCCTGTGAACCGAAAATAGAGAGTGAGATTTCTTGTTGGCAATGAAATCTAGAGAAGACTTTCGGCAAAAAGGACGGTTCATGTCTCAGGACTATCCTATCGTCTAAAACAGATAAATAAGGAGCCCTGCAAGAGAAAGCCTGAATCTCCCCCACTCTCCTGGCAGTAGTTATGGCAATCAGGAAGGCGGTCTTAAAAGATAATAGCCTAAGAGGGATGTCAAAAATAGGCTCAAAGGGGGGATCCATGAGAACAAATAGGACTAAACTCAAATCCCAGGGGGGAACCTTGGACCTAAAAGAGGGATTAATTCTACTGGCCCCTTTGAAAAACCGTTTTATCAGACTATAATCTGCAAGTTTTACATCTAAGAAAGCACTTAAAGCCGGCAACTGGACGTTTAGGGTACTAACCCTTAATCCAATCTCCAGACCCTTCTGTAAGAAGTCCAGAATTATTTTCATATGAGGACTCTCAGGATCCCAGGTATTGCCAACAAAACGAAGGAAAGCATGCCAGGATCCTAGATAAATTTTAGAGGTGACAGGCTTCCTACTGTTCAGAAGAGTCCCAATCACTGCATCCGAAAGTCCTCTGGATTTCAGGATGTTGCGCTCAATCTCCATGCTGTCAGCTTTAATTGAGGGAGACCCTGATGTTGTTCTAGGCCCTGGTGAAGAAGTCCCAGGCTCTGCGGGAGATACCAGAAGTTCCCTCTTGATAGATGTAATAGCAGCGGGAACCAAGTCCTTTTGGGCCAGAAGGGGGCAACTAGAATCAGCTGGCCTCTTTCCTCCAACAGCTTTGTCAGAACCCTGGGTATTAGGGTTATGGGAGGGAAGGCATACGAGAGACCGACTAGCCATGGACCCGAGAAGGCATCTACTCTCTCCAGATTGTCTCTGCGAGAAAGAGAAAAAAAAAAATCGACTCAGTTGTGCATTTGACTTGAAGCGAACAAATCCAAAACTGGGGTACTCCATCTGTTGCAAATCTGATGGAATATTTTTCTGCTTAAAACCCATTCTCCTGGTTGCAGGGTTGTCCTGCTCAAGAAATCTGCCAGGGAATTTTCTTCCCCTTTTAGGTGAACCGCAGACAAGGAGTTTATATTCCTTTGAGCCCAAGAAAAAAAGACGTTCTGCAGAGGTACCTGCTTTTTGTTCCGCCCTGTTTGTTTAGGTAAGCCACTGTTGCTATGTTGTTGGACAAAACTTTCACATCCTTCCCCTGGATGAGGGGTAGGAAGGCTTTTATGGCAAGAAAAACCGCTAGAAGCATCCTGGAATTGGAGGAAAGAAAAAGGTGATCTGGGCTCCAGCTCCCTTGCCTCAGTTGACCCTTGCAATGGGCTCCCCAGTCTGACCTGCTTGCATCCATGGTTATTATAACCTGGTTCGACGTTCTCCACTGAAGACCCTGGTTCAGGTTCTCTGGACGTAACCACCAACTGATAGAATTCTTTGTCTGAGGTGGAATAGTTACCTTGAAATCCAAGGAGAATTTGCGTCTGTTCCATGATGTTAGAAGAAAATCCTGGAGGATTCTCGAATGGAATTGGGCCCATCTTACCGCTGGGATGGTGGATGTCATTAACCCCAGTATCTCCATAATTTCTCTGATTGCAGATATCTTTTGGGCCTGGAATTGAGAGATCCTCAATATCAAATTCTGGATTTTTTGATCCGGAAGAAATGACTTCATTAGACGGGAATCCAGAAGGATTCCCAGAAATACTTTTTGACTGTTGGGGACCAGGTCCGATTTTTCTAGGTTTAGCAACCAGCCCAATGATTGAAGAGTGGACTTTACTACCTGGAAATCCCTGAGGAGATTCTCCTCTGAGTTGGCTGCAATAAGGAAATCGTCCAGGTATGGTATGAAGAGAATCTTCTGGTGATGCAGATATCCTGACACCTCCGCCATCAGTTTGGTGAATACCCGGGGGGCAGACGAGAGGCCAAAGGGAAGAACCTGAAATTGAAGATGAAGCACATGATCCTGGAAGTATACTGCGAAGTGAAGATACTTCTGATGACTGTCGTGGATGGGGACATGATAGTACGCGTCCACTAAATCGAGGGTTATCATCTGACAACCCTGGAAGAGTAAATTGATTGTTGACTTGATTGTGTCCATTTTGAATTTCTTTCAGATTTATAATCGCCCTGTAGGAGCCATTGGGTTTTTGAAGATTGAAGAGTAATAACCCGATCCCTTTTGATCTTGAGGAACCAGAATCACCACTTCTTTTTGCAACAACATTAGTATTTGTGATTCTAGAAGTTGCTTCCTTGTATCTAGTCTTCTGTTCACCATGAACCTTTCTGGGGGAGGAGACGAGAACTCCAGGCAGTATCCTTGACGGATTAAATTTAGAATCCAGGGGGATTTTGATATTTCTTCACAGGATGAGAGAAAGTTTTTCAGTCTTCCTCCCACTGGGTCCCTGGCGTCATTGGGAGGACTGCTTGGACCTGTCTGGGTTAAATAAGAACCCCCTTCCTCTTCCTTTAGAGGACTGCCATGCAGGGTTATCTTTTTTCTTCTGATCCTGCCTACCCTTCCTTTGGCCACAAAAAAACCGTCATTGGTGAAAAAACTTTGTATCTGACGGGAAGCCTTTTTTCCTGTCGGCTGCCTTCTCAAGGATGTCGTCAAGCACAGACCGACTCTTAGGTATTATCCCCCGACCACGACCTAAGCCATACCGATCTTCTGGCACAATTTGAAAGGGCGGCAGATCTGGCTGATAGTTTTACCAGGTCTGCCGAGGCATCGGATAAACAATTCGTAGCCTGTTTAAGGACCGGAAGAGATGATATAATATCCTCTCTGGGGGTGCGTGAGACTAAGTGTTCCTCCAGCTGCGAGAGCCAAAGCGAAAGGGTTTTGGCTGTGCATGTAGCTGCAATACTAGGTCTGAGCATAGAGGCACAGGTCTCCCAAGATTTCTTTAACACCGATTCACACTTTTTGTCCATAGAATCCCTTAAAAGGCCTACATCTTCGAAGGGTAAGGCAGATTTTTTTTTAGAGATCCTTGCTACTGGTGCGTCTATTCTAGGGGTTTTATCCCATAGAGCAGAATCTGATTCATTAAACGGGTACTTCCTCTTAAAGACTTTTGAGGCACCTGACCTCCTTTCCGGGTCTTTCCACTCGTTACTGATTAATTTCTTAATATTCCCGTGTACTGCGAACACTCGTCTCTTTTTATCCCCTAAACATATGGTCCTGTATAGAGTGGGGTTCTTTTGCATCCTCCACATTCATAGTTGCACGAATGGTCTTTAACAAGGAGTCAGTGTCCTCAATCGAACATAAGGGTCTGCCAGTCTCCTCATCTGAAGAGTCTGAGTTGGAACTAGAAGAGACCTCGCCCTCGTCATAATCTATGTCCAGCTGCTGCTGAGGGTCTTGAAAAGACCTAGACGAGGAGGGTTTTTGAGGGATCATAGATAATTTATCTATGGCAGAGCTGACTTCATCCTTAATTAGGGATTTTAATGTGTCCACCAAAGACGGGGTCTCTTCGGATAAAACCTTTTCTGTACATCTTTGACAAAGTTGGTTTCTTGATATGGCCAGGCAAGACTTTTTTGCAGATGGCACATTTCTTTTTGGATGAGGGTTCCCCAGGCTTGCTGACTTCTATGGATCTGCAAGACATATATTAAGAAACTATGAGCTCTTAAAAATACAAAGGAGGCACAGAGAGAGGAACCCATCACCTATGAAGAAGAGAAGACCCCATGACATGTAAGAATATGAGTCCTATCAAAAACAGAGGAGGCTTACCGGGCTGAGGACCTTCAGGGTGTCTGCAGACTTTTCAGGGAGCGACATGGTTGATAGGAGTCCAGAACACAGGTTGATTCCAGCCAGGACAAAAAACGCTGGATGCCATCCCTGCTGCAATTGCCGGCATATTTATCCTACTTCCGAGTCACGTGACGCACCGTGTCGACGTACGTGATCACGTGACCCGGATCTCGCGATACCCGGCCCGGGGAACGTGATGCCAGCAATCCCTGTAGCGCCGAACCAAAGCGGAGCATCAGAAGCCCGCGGCAGCCCGCAGACACGCGGGACTCATGCCGGAGGAGAGGAGGGACAGGTCTCTTAGCCCCTGAATCCTCTCCCTGCCGCAGCCCTCCAGCAAATACTGGGAGAGGACAGGCTGGGAGCAACCAAGGAGCAGGAGGGAACTCCTGCCGATTCTCCAGAATCCCAAGGGACAGGAAACAACTGGAGAAGGTAAGGGGAGGAGGCTTTATAACCTTTGATTCTCCAAGTTGTTTCCTGTCCCTAGGAAGCAGGGTTCCCTCCTGTTTAGTGCCGTTGTGGGGCGTACGGAAAATACACTATGCGGGTCATTTATTATTCTACATTAATTAGGTGTATATCAGACGCATATGGCGGTGCAAGTGTTAGTTGTGCCGGTATCTGTAACTTTTCCCCGCTCACGGCAGGTCTAAAATTGTATGCGCTTGAAGGTCAAACCTATATTGGCTATGAGCTGGCATAAACTATAGTAAAGTTGCCATGCCAGTAGCATAAAATTCCAAAAAGTGACAATTTTTGTGCAATTGGTATATGCATAAAAATTAAGACTTTTTATGTCACTTTTCTAGTGCCCAGATGTGGATAAATTCTACTCTGTACTGTAGCTTTGTCGTCCATAACAATCAATAGGACCTCAGTTTGACAGCAGCTTTGAAAATGGAACCTGAACAATTTGCAACAACATAGCCACTTTTTGCACTTTTGCAAATAAGCTAATCATTTAACAAAAAATAAGATATTCACAAATTAAAATGTTTACTAGAAATATTAGTTACCTTTTGTGCTGCCGTTATTACTGCTGTTTCCAAAACATCTATATTTCTGTTCATAAGAGCCAAAGCTTCTTCCTGTGTTACAGGTACCTGACTTGGGTCTGGGAAAAAAGGAACATGCTCATAGACCGCTGCAACAAATGTATCCAGGGAATAAGTGAACCTTATGCTGAAAGTTACACATATCAAAATGCTGGGTATGATCATAGTGCAGTGAAACCTGTCAGTTAAACCAGTACTTTCAAGTGCAGCGCTCCGATCTCTATATACGCTATGGAAATGCAATGTGGGAAAACCCTAAACAGGAAGACTATTAGACAGTGTTGTGCAATGTACGCTGTGATCCAAGAGTAACTTGTTCTGTAATTACTGTGCGTTGTGAAATAAAGAAAAAAAAACAAAACAACTGTCTGGAAAATCAGCTATAACCATGAGTGATTTCCCAACAGATGGATTAAAGAGTGATTCCATTGAAAACAAAACAAGTAAACAACTGCATGTGGTTCATACATGAAGACCACTGTGCAGTAATATTCACATACTATACCTTTCATAAAGTTTATCCTGGATAGCTTCTCCTATGTGTGCACACCTACTATGTATAATCTGTCACTGATGACCCATGGGCATTACTAGACAAGGAGGGCAGGGCTGGCACCAAACCTCTGGGTCTATGCAGCTGTGACGATGGTGTTGTGTTCATTATGTGCCAAATATCTGAGTCAGATGTTGAAGGAAAGAAAGACGGTTCAAGCTCAAAATGCCTGACCATTTTGTTCTCTGGAGATAAGGTCCCACCAGAAGTGTCTGGCAGAGGCAAAAATGCAGATGCGGAAACGGATGCGGATGCAAAAAAACGGACGTGTGAATGGGGCCTTATAGCTTTGTATCCCTTTTTCCATAAAACATGGAAATAGACATCCTATAATTTCTGACCATTTTAAAATCCTAAAATACCATAAATATGTTGTTAGTAGAGGATATTCAAGACTCATAAATACAGTACTGATAGCTTAGACCTGAAAGCGCATATTATTGTATTATCAAAAGATGTTACTTCCTTCTATTGTAAAAGCATCTTGGGTTTGTGGTTCCCCCACCCAGCCTATTAATCTGGTATTGTAGCAGTAGTGCTTTTATTAGGGATGACCTGGACAGTGCACATTAGTCCTGCCGGTACTTGGATTTCTAGACATTAATCATGACATTACCCTTAGTTTCCCTCCCTTTTATCTATTACATGAATTTATATGTAGCGTTCTGAATGGCTGTAATAAATCAGAAGCATCTATCCTGGTGTAGTAATCTGGAAAACACGGTAGGATGTAAGTCAAAAGGCATGCTCCAGCGGTGCTCTCATGATAAACCCCTGAAAATCCAGTTACCAGTAGGACTAATCCCCACCAGTGCATGTTCTTTGGTAACTCTGATGTGGTCCGAATTATACCTTATGTCACATCACCGTTTCAGGCTGTTGCGCTTTCCTTTTCTTTTCCTCCTCGGATTCGCTATGCTGTGTATAAATACAAGTCTATTGCCAAGCTCATCAGGAAGTCAGTGCATGGAGAGAAGATTTCCAATACAGCAAAGGCATGATTACGAAAAAAGACTACTAAATCACCAGTCAGAAAAATATCATCAAGAAAGTGAGTCATATACAGTGCCTTGCGAAAGTATTTGGCCCCCTGGAACTTTTCAACCTTTTGCCACATTTCAGGCTTCAAACAAAAAGATATACCATTTTACATTTTTGGTGAAGAATCAACAACAAGTGGGTCACAATTGTGAATTGGAATGAAATTTATTGGATCATTTAAACTTTTTTTGTAGTAATAAAACTGAAAAGTTGGGCGTGCAAAATTATTCGGCCCATTTACTTTCAGTTCAGAAAACTCACTTCAGAACTTCATTGAGGATCTCTGAATGATCCAATGTTGTCCTAAATGACTGATGAAGATAAATAGAATCCACCTGTGTGTAATCAAGTCTCCGTATAAATGCACCTGCTCTGTGATAGTCTCAGGGTTCTGTTTAACCCCTTCCCGCCCGATGACGTGTATACTCGTCATGAAGCACTGCTATTTAGCACTCCATGACAAGTATACACATCATGGTATTAAACTGTCACCATGTTTGCTGACATGGTGACAGCGCTGAGACCCCGGCTGTTACTTACAGCCAGGGGTCTCAGCTAACCAGCCCGGGACCAATGGGGGCGGTCCCGGGCCAGCGATCGCTGTGGTTGGCTAGTCTGTTCAGACTACCCAATCACAGGATACGCATGCTGGCTGAAAGGATCAGATCCTCATAAAATGTGTGCAGACACCCCCCGTCACCCCCCCCCACACATACCTTTCCCCACATTATTTTATTTTTTAATTGATCCCCCCCCTCCTCCATGTCAGGATGGCGAGTGGATTCAGGATGGCGAGCGGGTGAAGCAGAGTGTCAGCAGACAGCTGACACTCTGCATCATACGGCCAGCGATGTCTGCTGTTTAACCCCTTCCATGCCGCGGTCCGTAGGGACCACAGTATGGAAAGGGTTAACAGGGAGGGAGCTCCCTCCCTCTCCCATCGGGTGCTGCGGTGCTCTGGCAGCGCACCGATGGTGTGGGGAGGAGAGAGGGAGGGAGCTCCCTCCCATCGGGATGCTGCTCTGCTGTGGCAGCGTCCCGATGGTTACCATGGCAACCGGACGCTTTCGTCGGGCTTGCCATGGTAGAGGTAAGCCTGATCAAGCTCCTGCTAAAGGCAGGAGCCTGAACAGGCTTACTATGAATGAAAATACACTGCAGTACACTATACAGTGTACTGCAGTGTATTGTAAAACACCAGACCCACTGGATCTTCAAGAACCAAGTGGGTCTGAGTCAAAAAAGTGTAACAAAAAAATAAAAATAAAGTACAAAAAGTAACAAAAAAAATCCCATTTTCCCCCATATAAGCACATTTTAATTGACTAAAAATGAAGAAAATAAAATACCTTATCATATTAGGTATAGCCGCGTCCGTAAAAACCCGCTCTATAAAAATATCACATGACCCAACCACTCAGGTGAACACCGTAAAAAAATAAAAATAAAAACAGGGTCAAAAAAAGCCATTTTTTTGTCACTTTACATCACAAAAAGTGTAATACCAAGTGATCAAAAAGGCGTATGCCCCTCAAACTAGTACCAATCTAACCGTCACCTCTTCCCGCAAAAAATGAGCCCCTACCTGAGACAATTGCCCAAAAAATAAAAAAAACTACAGCTCGCAGACAATGGAGACACTAAAACACGATTTTTTTGTTTAAAAAAATGATTATTATTGTGTAAAACTTAAATAAATAAAAAAACTATACATGTTAGGTATCGCCACGTCTGTAACAACCTGCTCTACAAAAATATCACATTAGTTAACCCCTCAGGTGAACACAGTAAATAAAAAATAAAAACTGAGCCAGAACAGCCATTTTTGTTTACCTTGCCTAACAAAAAATGTAATATAAAATGATCAAAAATCATATGTACCCCAAAATAGTATCAATAATACCGTCCCTTAGTCCCCAATATCCCTTAGTTTCCAAAATATGGGCACTTTTTGGTTGTTTCTACTGTAGGGGTGCATCGGGGGGCTTCAAATGGGACATGGTGTCTAAAAACCAGTCCAGCAAAATTCGCCCTCCAAAAACCATCTGGCGCACCTTTCCTTCTACGCTTGGCCATGCACCCATACAGTAGTTTACAATCACATGTGGGGTGTTTCTGTAAATCGCAGAATCAGGGTAATAGTCTTTGAGGTTTTTTTTGCTATTAACCCTTGATGTGTTACAGGAAAAAATGGATTAAAATGGAAAATCTGCAAGAAAAAGTGAAATTTTGAAATGTCATCTCCATTTTCTTTTAAATCTTGTGGAATACATAAAGGGTTAACAAAGTTTGTAAAATTAGTTTTGAAAACCTTGAGGGGTGTAGTTTCTAAAATGGGGTAATTTATGGTGGTTTCTATTATGTTAGCCCCACAAAGTGACTTCAGAACTAAACTGGTGCTTAAAAAAATGCTTTGGAAAATTTCTTAAAAATTTTAAGAATTGCTTCTAAAATTCCAAGCCTTCTAACATCCCCCAAAAATAAAATGACATCTACAAAATGATGGCAACATAAAGTAGACATATGGGAAATGTAAAGTAATAACTATTTTGTGAAGGATCACTATCTGCCTTAATAGAAGAGAAATTCAAAGTTTGAAAATTGCAAATGTTTTTTAAATTTTCTGTAAATTTAGGATTTTTTTTATAAATAAAGGTTATTTATATTGACTCAAATTTACTACTGTCGAGGAGTACAATGCGTCACGAAAAAACAATATTGGAATCAGTCGAATCGGTGAAAGAATCCCAAAGTTATGCAGACCACTGCAAATCTACCAAGACCCGGCCGTCCCTCTAAACTTGCTCTGGTCAGATGAAACCAAAATCCAACTTTTTGTAAACAATGCAAAACGATATGTTTGGCGTAGAAGCAACACAGCTCATCACCCTGAACACACCACCCCCACTGTCAAACATGGTGGTGGCAGCATCATGGTTTGGGCCTGCTTTTCATCAGCAGGGACAGGGAAGATGGATGGAGCCAAATACAGGACCATTCTGGATGAAAACCTGTTGGAGTCTGCAAAAGACCTGAGACTAGGACGGAGGTTTATCTTCCAACAAGACAATGATCCCAAACATAAAGCAAAATCTACAATGGTATGGTTCAAAAATAAACGTATCCGGGTCTTAGAATGGCCAAGTCAAAGTCCAGACCTGAATCCAATTGAGAATATGTGGAAAGAGCTGAAAACTGCTGTTCACAAACGCTCTCCATCCAACCTCAAAGAGCTCGAGCTGTTTTGCAAGGAAGAATGGGCAAGAATTTCAGTCTCTAGATGTGCAAAACTGATAGAGACATACCCCAAGCGACTTGCAGCTGTAATCGCAGCAAAAGGTGGCGCAACAAAGTATTAATGCAAGGGGGCCGAATAATTTTGCACGCCCCACTTTTCAGTTTTATTATTACAAAAAAAGGTTTAAATGATCCAATAAATTTCATTCCACTTCACAATTGTGACCCACTTGTTGTTGACTCTTCACCAAGAATTTAAAATGTTGTATCTTTTTGTTTGAAGCCTGAAATGGGGCAAAAGGTTGACAAGTTCCAGGGGGCCGAATACTTTCGCAAGGCACTGTATGGAGGCAAATGAGCCTTAGTAAGCGAGGGACTAGACAATCACTTTAAAGCTTATCTGTCATTCCAGATAACTTCTCAGAATAATCTGTTGTTTCTGTATAAATATGATCACCAGTTTCCTTTTCATAAACATCATCTGTAATTGTCAGTTGTCCCTAAGCCCAGCTCCGACGTGAGCAGAATTGCTGATATAACGTCTCTCATATACAGCACATACAGAGAAGTGGAGATCATGCTCCCTAATCTCTCTTTTAGCTCACATTTAGAAGCAGCAGCAGAAACATGGAGGTCCGTCAATCTGTATCTGTACACTTATCCCTCTTCCGCCCCCACCCCACTTCTAGGGGCAGTAGCTGTAACCTGATCCTTTAGTTCAATAAAAAAAATCTCATCTCTTCCTCTCTCAAGGCAAATTTTACCTGTGAATGGTGAGTGTTTAGTGCAGGAGACAGGAAGAAGAAGAGGCAAATAAGTAGAGTAAGAGCACATTTCCTGTAATAAGACACATTACAAAGTTTGTTATTTTCACTTTCTTCTCTTTAACTGATTTATGCAAAGTAGTTTGTTGAATTGCCAGTGGCCATTTAAACATTGACAAGCAAAACCGATCGTCCAATACACCTGATGACATACTAAGTCCATTTATGTAGATCTAAAAAGTGGAACAGTTCACATTATTTATTAAAAGTGAAATTGTAACAATATTACACAAAGTGAAATATATTCCCATCTAGACAGGAAATACAACTAGTAGTGGTAATCCTTTTATTATCAGTATTATTTGTTCTGAACAGCTATAATCATAAATTATTTTAAAGGCAAAACTCAGATAACAGTGTATTAAAATGTTGTTAGGAATAAATACAGTACAATACCATTCAGTTATAAAACATCCTACCACAGAAATGAAACAATCCCCGTAGCTCCAGTAGTGTAAACAAAGTGGGTCATTTATCAAACTGCTGTAAAGTTGCCCATAGCAACCAACCAAATTCCACCTTTCATTTTGGACAGCTCCTTTGGAAAATGGTGAAATGTGATTGGTTGCTATGGGCAACTAAACCAGTTCTACTTTACACCAGTTTGTTAAATGACCCCCATAGTGTGTAGTTATCCTGCAGGGTAATGCCACTGATACACACTGGGGGACTGGTTGAATATGTGTTTGTGCATCTTGGTGCAAACAGTTAACTTAAAATCCCAAAATATTAGGCAATAGTTTCTCCACTTGGATCTAGAAGAGCTTTGGTAGCTTAGTCAAGCAAACATGAGTATAGCAAACTATAGTCAAATAAACTAAGGTGGGGGTAAAGTAAAGATCACTACTTTTAAATGGGTGCAAAAGAAATGAAAAATTCAATATCCATTGTTGGGTTAATTTGGTGACATCAACTTATTGCATTGATCACAAGTATCAGCTTAGCTTTATCTAAACATAAATTAGTTTATTAAAATAGTATTCCATCCATTATTTCTTTTGCAAACTACATGCAGCAAATATATTCTAAGAATAAGATGTGGCTGCCCATTTGTTTGTGGTCTTAACTGGAGATGACCACCAGAATGTCAAGAAATGCTCAGCAACAGTGATTAGTTATGTTCAGTGCCATTGGTGGCTTATGATAGAGCTACGTAAAGACATTCTTACTGTAGTAGGCAAGTGGAGAGGATGAAATAATTCTAGACAAAAACTGAAAAAGAAACAGCGACATCAACCTCTCAAACACCTTGTTCGTGAAATACAGACACTGCACAGGGCCATCAAAAAGACAAAGGCCAAACAACTGTTTGTGGTAGCTCCCACTATAGAGCTTTGAAAACGTTTTGGAAGCTACATACTGTGCCTGAAATTCAAATGAAAAAAGATATTTGGGTGATAGAGACACCTGGCAGCCAATAAGCATTGCTGAGGAAACTCACACCATATGGTCCCACTTGTCACAAGCATCAAGAGCTCACAATCTTTCTCACAAATATCCTTCTAAATACAACTTGATCTGAATACTACTACTTTTAAGGCTGTGTTCACATGCTGACTGAGCCTTCTATCTGTCGGAGTGTTCCCAATATGTATCACTGGAAAAAGGCTATGACAAACAGCACAGTATACAGTCCTGGCCAAATGTTTTGAGACTGACACAAATTTTGGTTTTCACAAAGTTTGCTCCTTTCCGTATTTTCTTCAATGAACCACTTAGTTATCATTTTTGTGTTGTGACAAGGTGCACCATCATGCTGAAACAAGCATTGTTCATCACAAAATTGCTCCTGGAATATTGGGAAATGTTGCTCTTGGAAAATGCTTTGCTTTCTTTATGCATGGCAATGTTCTAAGGCAAAATTTTAAGTGAACCAGCTCCGTAAGAGGAGGGCATGACACAGTGAGGCTGAAGCTTTTGGAGGATGGTCTGGTGTGAAGAAGGATGGCAAAGAAGCCACTTCTCTCAAGGAAAAACATTAAGCACAGACTTATATTCTGCAGGAAGTACAGAGATTGGACTGCTGTTATTTTCTCTGATTATGCCCCCTTCAGACTGTTTGGAACCTCTGAAAAAATGATTGTCTAGAGAGGAAAAGGTGAGCGCTACCAGTTCTGTGTCATGCCAACAGTAAAGCATCTGCAGACCATTCATATGTGGGGTTGTTTCTCACTCACAGTTTTGCCTAAGAACACGGTCATGAATAATGGTATCAAAACATCATCCAAGCGCAGGTTCTTCCAAAAATTCTGGAGCAATCCGATGATGAACAATTTCATTTCAAGCATGATGTAGCACCATGTCACTAGGCGAGAGTGAAAACTAAGTGCCCCAGTGAACAAAACATTGACATTTTGGGTCCATCGCCAGGAAACTCCCCATATTTCAATCCCATTGAGAACCTGTGTTCAATCCTCAAAAAGCAAGTGGACAAACAAAAACACATAGATTGTGATAAACTCCAAAGACTGAATATGCAAGAATGGGCTGTCATGGGTCAGGATTTGGTCAAAAAGCTAATCTCCATCATGCCAGGGGGAATTACATAAACATTTGCATAAACTTGATGTATTTGCCAATAAAAGTTAAACATAAAAAAGTATGTAATGCTTGTACTTCAGTATACCATGGGAACATTGGACAAAAATATATACAAACACTGAAGCAGCAAACTTTGTATAAACGCAAATTTGTTTCAGTCTGAAAACAGTGGCATAGGTTGCCCCTTGACTCCGCTTGTAAAATATGTATACACTGACCCCTATGGGTAGAAAAGCGTAGCTGCCATTCTACACAGTAAAATAAGGCACAGTATATTGACATATACCATACCTGCACAAGACAGGCCAAAAGGAAACTCTGGAGCCTTTTGGACATATTTGACGTATACGGTATATTACACAAGCTTTTGCTCAAATGTGAACAGGTTAAAACAGGTCTGTGTTTTATGCTTTCCTGTTTTAAGTGCTATGAAGGTAATCCAGTTTATATTTTCAAAGTCACCTGCAGAAACATTTTAGAAATTAAATTAAAGACTTGTGCAACTGATGGGAAATGCTGTGACTGTTTGTATGTCTGTTATCTTAATGGAATAAATCATGTCTGACAGAATGGTTGCTATATATGGATTGCCTAACATAAGTTACCTTAACAGAGACTGTCAGGCAACATATTCCTAGCAGCCAATCTGATACTGAGCATAGCATAAATTGCCACTAAACTGGGTCCAGCTTTTAAGGGGTTGTTAGAGAATGAAAGAAAAAAAAAAAAACACCTGGTGGCTGCACTACAGTGCTCACTTGTTGAATCTCATGCCACTCTAGCGCCAATGCTCATGTGATCCCCTGCCAGTCTTTGTTTCCTTTCTCACATCACCGCTGACGACTGGTTGAAGTGGTCAGGTGTCGCACTGGAATATTATAATTTCTAAAAATGTACAGTAAAGACCATCGGAGTACCACAGGCGCTGTAGAAGCAGAGAATTTAACAGGTGAGTACTGTGGGTTTTTTTTTAACATTTGCAACTATCAGGGTTTTTTGTCATTAACAACCCTTTTAGTCATTATTTTATAAAAATCACATTTTGAAAATAATCTTTATAGGTTAACTACTGATGACCTGTCCTCAGGATAGGTCATAAATATCTGATCAGTGGGGGTCCAACTTTTGGCACTCCTATCAATCTGTTGGAAGGGCTGATTTGACCTTTCTAGGCTGGAGACTTCATGTCCATTGGTCACATGGCCTTTATGCACCTCGGTTTCATTCAACTGAATGGGATTGTGCTGCAATACCAAGCATAACAGCCATACAAGGCTATGAAGAGGCCGCAGCTCTTGTAGGAGGGCACCGCGGCCCCCTTAATACAGCCAATTGGCGGTAGTAAGGAGTAAGACCTCCACCAACCTGATATTGATGACCTATCCTAAGTCCTGTCCCCTCAATAAGACGTCAGAAATATTGCCAGTTTATATATTAAATTAAATGTTAAAATATAAAAACTCAAATGAAATTGTCAGAGCTATAAAATGTCAGGTTGTGGTAGGTTTGGGTAGCTAACATTAGAAGGAAGCACCTGGTAAAAGATGAGTTAATATGGGTGAAGCGATCAGCTCACATACACAATGATAATGAACTGTCTACCTGGAAATTACTATTATTGTTTTGCTAAACTGTAAGATATGACCTGAGACATCCAGTAAGTGACAATTCAGTAACTAAAATAGACATTGTACAGGTTGAAAGACCTATATACATACAAAAGTCATTAGGACAAAAAAATGTCAATGTAAACTGTAAAAAAAAAAAAAAAAAGTTTTCACTTGGTGTTATTCTTCTGGTAGCAAAGGTTCCCTTTCTTGAACTGTGTTGTTAGTTTCCAATGAACTAGACCTGTAAAGAGAAAGCAATATCGCTGATACCAGTTGCATATTTACATTTCTTAAAACTACTTAAAGGGGTTGTCCTATCTCAACATTTATAGCATATCGCTAGCATATGCCATAAATGTTAGATAGGTATAGGTCCCACCACTGGGACCTGCTCCAATCTCCAGAATGAGGCCCCCCAAAGCGAAGGGAGAGCAGCTGCACATATGTGTCCACCCTCCATTCACATCTACGGGAGTTGCGAAAAAAGTTGAGCACTGGCTCGGTTATTTCCGGCAGTCCTATAGCAGTGAATGGAGAGATGACCTCTCTATTCATTACTATGAGGTATCCAAAAATAGCCAAACGCACTCGCTCGACTATTTTTTAAAATTTCCTATAGCAGTGAATGGAGAAGATGCCATGCATGCGTGGTGTGCGCTCCTTCACTTTGGGGGGCCCTATTCTGGAGAGAGATCGCTGCATGTAAACGCTTCCTTCCCAACGATAATATTGTCCCGTGTAAACCTTTACACATAGAATGCTATCGATCACTCATAACACCTTCCCGTGTACAGCGATCAGTGACTGACAGCTATTCCTGTATACACACTTACACAGAGATTAGTATCAATCACTGATAACACCTCCCCTGTGAACAATTAAATCAGAAAAAGCAGACATGCCCTGTATAAACATTGCTAAAGATCAGCCACCAAAGATGTTGATGGCATGATTTTTCCATGCATAAAAATGATTTTTTTTCTTTTTGTCAGCAGCACATCTCCCTGTGTAAACAAAGATGTGCTGCTGACAATATGCAAACTGAAAGGGGATGAATGATCTTTAATACAATCTTTCATCCCCATGTAGTATGATGCAAGCTCTGTTTAAAGGCCGTGTACACATTCGGGGGCAATTTTCTTTATTATTGCATTGTACTCATGTTAAAGGGGTTGTCCGGGTTCAGAGAAGAACCCGGACATACCTGCAATTTTCACCCAGGCAGCCCGCCTGAAGAGGGCATCGGAGCATCCTATGCTCCGATGCCCTCCTTTGCCCTGCGCTAATTAGCGCAGGGCAAAGGAATTTCGCCGGGTTCCGGTGACGTACCGGTCCCTGCCGGGCAGAGGCTTCCGCCCGGCAGTGAGTCGGTGACGTCATCGGCGCTGATGGACAGGCTTCAGCGCTGCCCTAGCCAGTAAAACGGCTAGGGCAGCGCTAAAGCCGGCCCATTAAGGCCGGTGACGTCACCGAACTCACTGCCGGGCGGAAGTACCCGCCCGGCAGCGAGTATTTTCAAAACAAGAGACCTTGCCCTGCGCGATCTAGCGCAGGGCAAGGGGGGGGCATCGGAGCATGAGATGCTCCGATGTCCTCTTCAGGCAGGCTGCCTGGGTGAAATTGCAGGTATGTCCGGGTTCTTCTCTGAACCCGGACAACCCCTTTAAGCTCATTTTGAGTCTTTATTAAACATGTTGAGCCCCTTTCTCTGTACAGCCTTGAAATTCTCTAGTATCATGCTCTGTATTTTACTGTGTTCTCCTTATCTGACCTCTTAAACACTTACTGATGAGAATGTGGCTTAAATAAGTGTTTATGACCTGTTAGTAACTTAGAGATAAGGTTTACTAGACGACTGGCACAAAGTGAAAGTACGATTCACACAGCTAGACAAATGGTTATTTTTAATAAAGATTAATGGAAAAATTAATACTTTTAGCCAAAATAATTAAATTGCAATTTTAAGAAAATTGCCCCCAAAGGTGTACATAGACTTTAAATGTACAAAAGAAGCTCAGACTAATGATCAGTGCTTGCTTAAAGGCTGATGATCTGGCAGTAAAAATGCATCCTTAGACAGAAGGTCATTGTCAGCACCAAGAGGACATTAAAAATGCCATGGTGTCTGTAATGTCTTCAGCGCTTTTATTAGCAATCTGCTCAGTATCTAACACACTTTCTGTGAATAAATGAACATACAGTATGTTGAAGCGATGAACGCTAGCTCCAAGTATAGAAGATTCAATCATGCTGCAAAGGGCTCACCTTTTTTTCTTGCTCTTTGCCTCCCAGGAGTAAAATATTAAACTCAGCACAAACTGCAAAATGACAAAAGGATTCATTTTAAGACCAGCAACATTCCTATCATATAATGATATAAGATTCTGTGTAACTTACAGACACTAAAGGTAGAAGTCCCTGAAAGGCAGCCGCCCACTGAAAATTAAACTTCTCATTCAGAAATCCACCAAGCGTTGGGCCCACAAATGATCTGAAAAGAAATTAAAGGAAATATGGTTGAACAAGGAAAAAAGAAAGAAAAGTCAAATTAAATTGACTGCATCAGAAACATATTCTCAGCAAGATCAATGTATTATGGTAAACATGAAAGCTCAGTGCAGCTCACTGGAAGTTGGCGCCAGAGCTTCACAGCACCACCAATACTGTATTGGAGAGATCTCACTACAGTGCTGCTCCCATTGACTTCAGTGGCAGCAGCACTGTAGTAGCGAGTGCCCTTCACTATAATGAGGATAGGCCATCACTTTTTAAAGGCTTTATAACCCCTTTAACTATATATATTTAGTATACAAGGAGTGTTTAATAAGTTTTATACCCCAGCATGTTCTGTCAGTGTTAGAGAGCTGAGCTTGTCTGTGCAGGTTGAAACATGTCTGCACATACAACACAGACAATAGCACTCACTCTGGTTTACTAGATGATCCGAAGTCGATTCGTTCATCCCTAGCCATGATTTTGAAACATTGGTGGGTCAAAGTCAGTGTTATACCTTATGAATTAGGCATTTCAGTTGGCACAGTTTCCAGTATCATTCATTATGTTTTGATGATGTCAAAAGTCAATTCCCGGTGGGTGCCACGAATGTTGACCCCTGAGCAAAAAACTTGTCGTCAACAAGAGAAGTTAGACATGCTTAGAGAAAATCCAGGAGACTTCTATTCTTGAATTATTATGGGTGATGAAACATGGGTCCATCACCATGATCCTGAGACCAAACAAGTCCATGCAATTGTAGAATAAGTGGTCACCAACCCCAAGGAAATTTGTGTGCAACAGTCAGCTTGAAAGATCATGGCAACAGTTTTTTGGGATACAGAAGGCAATTTATTACTAGAATTCATGCCACACAAGACAACAATTACTGGAGACACCTACGCACCAACAATGAAGGCATTACATGAGGCAATCAAAGAGAAACACCATGGGAAGATGTCGGCGGGTGTGTTGCTGCTTTATGACAGTTCATAAGTCTCACAAATCACAAGCTGCTATCAGGGAATGCGGCCTTAACCATCCACCCTACAGTCCAGACCTGGCTCCCAGTGATTATTTTATCTTTCAGAATAAATTTCTGCATGGGCAGCAATTTCCTGATAATTATGCAGTGAAAGAGGTGGCAACAGGGTTCCTGCAGAAGCAAGAAGTCTCCTTCTATTCTGAGTTCATCCAATCACTGGAGGTGAAGTGGAATAAGTTTGTTGAAGTCAAGTGGGATTACAATGAAAAGTAGTAAGTTCAATTTTATCAGAAAAGCTTGTTTTCACATTCAGGTAGATAACTTATTGAACACCTTTCGTATATTGTACATTGCCCCTTACAACGGTCATAAATGGTCAGAGGCCACATAACATGAACACTGAGATGTGAGTCTTTTTTTATAGTTGTTTATTAAAGTTTTCAAGTGGACAATAAAAGTAATAACAGGTAAGAGAAAACCATACAACGATAGAATAAACATTACCACATTTCGTAGCATAAAGGGTCAAATGTAAAGAGCAATGGGGATGAAGGTCTATGTAATGTGGAGTGTACAATTCAACATATGATCTACTGTATATAGTTGACAATAAACCAAGAACACATAATATAGCCCATAAAATAAGTCTCACATGCAATACTGTAGGTAAGAAAACATACAAGAAGACATAAATAAAAGACTAGATACAAGAAGGCTAGAAGGGAAAATTGTAAAGAATGATAGCCACGTGAACAGTCATCAGTTGTGAGCTTACAAATGTCTAGTAATCTAGTACGTGCCTCACGCATTCCAAGTGTCTTAAAAAAAAACTCTTATTGTGAGTTAGAGCAGTGAGGTATTCCATAATTCTAACATCGGGAGCTCTACACAAATCCACAAGGGTTTGAGGTGTGGTTCGTTTCCAATAACGAGCAATTAGGCAGTGTGCAGCCGTCAAAATGTGGAGACAAGTTTAAGTGCATGCTTACGAATAGGGATAGGTGGGATAGCAGATAGAGAAGGACCCCCTGAAGAACAGAGCATAACGTTTCCCAGAACAAATGGATTCATAATAAATGTGCAATAAGGTCCCCCTAGACCTCCCACAGTGCCAACAGGACCCTGGAATAGAGGAGTTTAAAAGGAGTATGATGCCACATCATAAGTACCTTGATTCTCCTTATTTATTACTGAGCTGATTTTGTTGCCATCTAAGACGCCATGCAGAGTCATGTAATATTTTAACCAAAAATTCCTCCCAACGAGTCATATAAAATTGCCTGGATAATCTATATATAAAATATATAAGCCCCTTCATTGAGGCTCCCGATCTGCATGAACATTCAAAAGCTGTGGGAAGAGACACTTGGAAACGTTGGAAAATGGTGTAGGCAAAATGGCCGATTTAAGCATAGTGGAATCTGGACTGTGATGGGAAATTTTATCTACATTGGATATTTTCAAAGGGTAGAAGACATCTTGTAGTAGGATCAACTAAAGAGTTTATTAAATAAACAGAAGAGTTTATTTTGGAACCAAGGCTTAGACATGTTCATAGTAACACTATCTGGAAGGTGGGGATGATATAGTAAAGAGGTCATTTAAAAGCACCAGAAAGTAATGGGGGATCTTTTGGTACATTATCGGCAGATAGCTCTAGTAAGAGCCATAGGTCCCCAAAGGTCCCAAGTAGGGTGGTTATAGGGGGCCCATCCATAACAGGCAATTCAGATAGATTGGTGCTAACCAAAGTTTTTTTCAATTGGCAACCAGAGTGTAAATGCAGGGAGTGATGCCCAAGCAGGGTGAGATGCAGGTGGGAGGCCCAGTAATAAATCGGAACTATTGGGGACTGCCAGATCCCCTTTATTCTTATTAGCTAGGAGAACTGATTTCGGGATTCACTGACTTTTCTAAGCCCATATGAACCTTAGCAATAATGCTTGAATCATGTTGACAAGCTGCATGGGAAATGCCACAGGTAGCGTTTGAAATAGATACAGCAATTTCTGAAGAATAGTCACTTTAATAGCTGCCATTCTAACAGTGACAGTGGCAGTTTAGACCATCTAGTCAGTAGATCTTGAATAGCAAGTTAGACCTGGGAAAAGTTAAATTTAAATAAGTCTGCATAATAAGGATTTATACTGACTCCTAAGTAAGGGAGTCTACCTTCCATTGGTAAGGAAAATTTAGTTGAAGTCTCCTCAAATGAGTAGGGGGTATTAATAGGTAGGGCTTCGGTTTTAGATTTATTTTATACCCTAATAGTCGGTGAGATTCCAGCAACTCAGGAGGGAGGTATGTAAACTTGATAGAGTAAGTAGGACATCATCCGCAAATAAAGAGATTTTAAATTCATTATCTCTAACCATGACACTCCCAGTGTTGGGTTTAAGTGTATGGAAGATGTTGAGGGCTCTAAACAGAGAACAAACAATAAGGAGGAGAAGGGGCACGTTTCGTTTTTAATTAGTAGAGTAGGGGAAGTAGCATGAGGATGTTTAACAGTAGCTGTGAGGGAAGACTATAAACTCCTGACTGCAGTGAGAAAAGGGCCAAAAAAGCCATAAGCCTGTAATGCAGAAAACAAGATCGTGGCAACAGTTTTTTGGGATACAGAAGGCGATTTATTACTAGAATTCATGCCACACAAGACGACAATTACTGGAGACACCTATGCACCAACAATGAAGGCATTACGTGAGGCAATCAAAGAGAAAAGCCATGGGAAGGTGTCGGCGGGTGTGTTGCTGCTTCATGACAGTTCACAGGTCTGCTATCAGGGAATGCGGCCTTAACCATCCACCCTACAGTCCAGACCTGGCACCCTACAGCCAACCCAAAAATCAAATGCCTTTTTTAAACTTAATATCTAAACTTAACAATAAAGCATGCTCCCCAGTACGATGAATAATATCAAGTAAGTCAATCGTATTGTCACCTCACTACTGACACAGGTCAAAGCTGAGTTGATCCTTATGTATTAGTCTTGGCAGAAAATTATTTAATCGAGAGGCTAGGATCTTAGTGAAGATCTTAAAGGACAGTATTAAGGAGAGCAATAGGTCTATATCATTGACAGTCCAGAGGGTCTTTGCCTGGTTTTGGGACTATAGTAATATATGAAAAACCATCAGGGCCTGGTGATTTAGCCACTGAAAGGTCATCAATAATACCTGCAATCTCCTTTCCTGTGATAGGTGCATTAAGAGACCCAACATCATCAGGCGAGAGAGTAGTCAATTTACAAGAGTTCAGATAGGACTTGAAGAGTCGCTCTCTGGATATTGTATAAGCTGGCAAGTTGCCCTACAAAGAATACAATTTAGAGTAAAATAGAATGGAATGTGGCTCAGATAGCTATTGGATCATAAAGCAGATGTCTCTTAAGGAGGGAGTCGTTCAAACACCAGTGACATATCCGTATACAATCTCAGGAGGACAGGAGGGGTATCCAAACAGGAGCATGGGCCAAACAGATCACATAACCCATTGAGATCGTATAAGGAGTATTGGCGAATAAGTTTAAGAGAGTCCCTAGATGAATGTAGCTTGGGTGCATGAGGTGGTCTACCAGAGATTGAAACGCTATCCATGGTGTCAGAAAAGGCTACATTAACCCCCCACACACACACACTCAAGAGAACTGTGGAATGGAGGAGTATATAGAGTGCACACAGTAACAAGATTACTCTCTAAAAGGGTACAAAAGGGAAACTCTATCTTGATGGTGCATGAGCAGGATATCAGAATAGCCACACTGGTTCTCTTTCGAGAGTGTGTCAATGAGTACTGTCAGGTAGTGTTTACAGGCGATATCAATTTCCTGCTAAAAAAAAACGTACAAGCATTAAAGGGGTTGTCTCACTTCAGCAAAAGGCATTTATCATGTAAACAAAGTTTTTTGGGGAGTACAATACCTCCTTATGGAGAGTGTCCTTTTCATGTAGAAAACTTAATACAAGGCAATTACTTATATATTGTGATTGTTCATATTGTCTACTTTGCTGGCTTGATTCATTTTTCCATCACATTATGCAATGCTTGTTTCCAGGAGTTACGACCACCCTGCAATCCAGCAGTGGTGGCCCTGCTTTCTATAGGAAAAAGCCATGGCCTATGTGCACTCCCATGGTCCCAGCCACCAGAGCAGCTTTTCCTAGTGTGCAAGCTCAACCACTGCAACTGGACTGCAGGGTGGTCGTAACCACTGGATACAAGCAATGTACAATGTAATTGTAGTAAGTGCTTTGTATTAACGTTATCTATATGTTAAATGCCATTTGCTGAAGTGACACAACCCCTTTAAAGCAGTGTTCCTCAACTCCAGTCCTCAGGGCCCACCTAACAGTCAGGTTTTCAGGATTTCCATAGTATTCAACAGGTGATAGAATTAGTTTCAATGCATCAGGACTTACCACAGGTACTCATTCAGTGGGATATTCTCAAATCATGACTGTTAGGTGGGCCCTGAGGACTGGAGTTGGGGAACACTGCTTAAAAGGATTTCAACTCATTTAACAATGTGTCTTTTGACATTAGAGTTGAGCCCCTTCACATTTAAAGTGACATCATATACCATGATATAAAAATATAAAATTGGGAAATGCAAATTGTGCGCTCACCAGTATAGATAAAGTCAACCCAAAAGGCAGGAAGAAATCGAGCAATCAGTAAGAGGGTGGCTTTGGTAATAGATACACAATATGTTGCGACTATACGGGTCTCTGCTGGAAAGGGGAGTACAGTTAGGTGAGGGGAAAGAAAAGCAATCTGCACTGTGATGGGAAGTTATATCTATACGGGATATTTTCAAAGGGTAGAAGACATCTTGTAGTAGGATCAACAATGTCTGCAAAGCAGAAGAGTTTATTTTGGAACCAAGTCTTAGATATATTCATAGTAATATTATCTGGGCGGGGAAGATGATATACTAAAAAGGTTATTGAAGAGCACTGGGAAGTAAGGGGAAATGCTCAATCTCCCAGACTTTGTCCAGTAGGTGTTCAGAGTTTGTGATGGTTCAGGAGGGTTAGGGGATTTTGGAAGCTTCCAAATTAGGGCCAGGCACCATATCTTTAGGCCAAGGAAGTCCAGTGGGAGGCAGGAGCTGAACTGCTAAGCATCCATACTAAGCTGCTTCTGGACACGCCCCAAAGCTGTGAGGCATCTGCCTATCTTTAAAGCCATCAAGACATCCTAATCAATACTTTGACATTTGACTGTTGCCTAGCAGGTGACTCTTTCCATCTTTAGATCACTTAAAGGGAACCTGTCATCTCCGAAACACCCCCTGAACTAGAGTAAGCGGTGTATAGTGTAAGTGATGCTGAATCCGAATATGTAAGTTTTATCTTCATACTCACTTCCATTCCGACGCTGTGCTCCCACAAACCTGCAGTAAAATGCACTCAATGGACTCTTCTTTGAGTCCTCTCCATTATGTGAGTGAGCACCGGAGTCCACTGAGTGCATTTTACTGCAGGTTTGTGGGAGCACAGCGTCAGAATGTAAGTGAGTATGAAGATAAAACTTACATATTCGGATTAAGCATCACTTACACTATACACCGATTACTCTAGTTCAGGGGGTGTTTCGGAGATGACAGATTCCCTTTAAGGGCCCTTTACACGGACCGAGAATCCGACAGATAATCGCTAACATGCGTTCATACGATGGCAGTTTATCTGGTGGTGTAAAGGTGCTGCCGATTACCCAATGAACAAGCAAAACACTTGTTCATCGGGTGATCGATCATTTGTGCGGACACAAAAATTATTGTTTGCCGGCAGCAGATTGTGCTGTGGAAACATGCTCTGCTGCCGGCAAACAACGAATCTGTATGGGGATAAGCGATGGCATAAGTGATCTCTCACACTATGGAAGAGACCTCCTCCACTGACAAGTAGACGAATGTCGGTATCGTCTGCTGTATCGTCTCGTCTAAAGGGACCTTCAGGCAGAGTGAAGGCTGAAGATTGATTTCATGCCTCAATAGTCCTAACAAGATCATGTCCATCCCATGTATGCAGTGAAAATTGAAGGTGGTTGGTCAAACAGCAAAGCAACATAAAGGTCAGGAAGGTTTACACTACACTTCCACTAGCATCTTTATCCCCTTATCCTGATCTGCAGAACTCTCTACAACATAGAGGTGCTTCCTGGATATGATGTTTGTGAAGTAATCTTTTACATCTCTGCCACCGTCCCCATGCAACCATGTGATCAATCTTAGGAGGAAGAATTAGGATGTTGACAATGCAGAGCTGCACCCAACCTCAGTTATCAGACCCTGATTAAGGGTAACTATCAGGAAGTTTAAGTGAAAGAACATGCCAATATCATGAATGTACAATATTAAGACTTTTCATCATGATTTTGGACTTTTATCTGCAGTAATACATACATGTAAGTAGTACTGCAGATAAGGAGCCCAGATACCTATTTATTATTTTCCTACTGGTCCCCATTCCCTGCTGTAGGTGCACTAAGCTGCGCTGAAATGCACTTTGCGGACTGAGATGACTGACAGTTCTGATAACGCATTAAAGGGGTTCTCCGGGAATTAATAAAATGAAAACACTTAAATATTATTTCATTATAAATATATTCCCAAATACCTTTCATTAGTTATAAAGGCTCATTTTGTCTAGGGAGCAATCATTAGGAGAAACAAAATGGCCGCAGTCCTATTAGTACACACAGAACCTGTCCTAATCACACAGGAGGACAAGTTACTTCACAACACTGAGCTAAAGAGCTGCCTCATCCTCCTCTCTTCTTGTCAGGGATTATGATCCTGAATGCAGGTGATAAGAGCTTCAGCTGAGTCTCTGTAGGAATGGAGTTCATGAGGAGACATGAAGTACACAGAGGACAGACTGTGGTAATGTGGGGCTGTGGTAATGGAGATTGCATACAAGTGCTGCTTATTAGCCACATCTGCTCATGAACTCGATTCCTACAGAGATTTAGCTGAAGCGCTTATCACCTGTATTCAGGATTATAATCCCTGACAAGCAGAGCAGAGAGGAGGACGAGGCAGCTCTTAAGCTCAGTGTTGTGAAGTAACTTGTGCTGCTGTGTGACTAGGACAGGTTTTGTATATACTAATAGAATGGCGGCCATTTTATTTCTTCTAATGACAGCTCCCTAGACAAAATGAGCCATTATACCTAATGAAAGGTATTTGGGAACATATTTATAATGAAGTAATATGTAAGTATTTTTATTTTATTAATTCCCGGAGAACCCCTTCAAGCAAAGCTTTAAATGCTGACAGCAGGGGAACAGAAGGCAGTAGGAAAATCAAAAATAGTGATCTTATCTGCAGTACTACTCATGTAATACTTCAGATAATAGTCCAAGATCATGGTGATAGGTTTCCTTTAAAGGGAACCTGTCATCAACTTTATGCTGCCCATACTAACGGCAGAATAAAGTAGAGACAGGTGAGTTGATTTCAGCAGTCTGTCATATATAAGTAAAAATTAAATGGTTGCTGAGAACCAACATCACAATAATTGCAGACTGGGCCTGGAAAAGTGTCCCGGCCACCTGAGAAGAGTCATGGTTATTCATGAATTCCTGCTATCCCTGCCCTCCGGCTGATGACTGACAGTCTTCTACCTAGTTTTCTCCCTTTTACTCTAGGAGAGAACTACCACTCATCAGCAGATGGGCAGGGAGCAGGAGATTAGGAATAACCATGACTCTTCTCAGGTAGATTTGACTCTTTTCCAGGCCTGGGCTGCAATGATTATGATGCTGGTTCTCGGCAACCACTTACTTTTAGCTCATGAGTGACACACCGCTGAAATCAGCATTTCTGTCATTAATTTATGCTGCCCTCAGTGAGGTCATATAAAGTTAATGACAGGTTCCCTTTAACCCTTTCAAGACCAAGCTATTTTTCACTTTCGTGGCTAGGCTTAATTTTGCAAATCTGACGTGTTAATTTATGTGCTAATAACTTTGGAATACTTTTATTTATCCAAGCCAATCTGTGACATATAATACTTAATCTTATATTATACTTATATTAAAAGAAAATCCAAAATGTACAGAAAATTTGGAAGAATCAATTTTTCAACTTTTCTATAAAATTTTCAAAACTGATTTTTTCAAGGACCAGGATTCAGTCACTTTGAGGTCCTTACATAATATAAACCCCCTCATAAATGCCCCCATTTTACAAACAACACCCCTCAAATTACTCAAAACTGGTTTTACAAACTATGTTAACCCTTTAGGTGTCACACGGCAAAGGTTAACACCAAAAGGAACCTCAATATTTATTACCCTGCAGTTTACAAAAACACCCCATTTAAGTTTGTAAACAACTGTATGGGCGCACGACAGGGTGCAGAAAAAAAGGAGCAGCATATGGTTTTTGGAGAGCAGATTTGCTGGAATGGCTTTTGAGTGTTGTGTCATATTTGAAGGCACACTAAGGCACCCCTACAGTAGAAACCCCCAAAAAGTGACTCCATTTTGGAAACTACAACCCTCAAATAACTAATTGAGGGGTTTACTGACCACTTCTACCACATAGGTGTTTCATAATATTTAGAAACACATGGCTGTGAAGATGAAAAATTATATTTTTTAAAGAAAAAGTCGCCAAAAAGCCCAAATTTTTCACTTTAACATGGGATAACAGGAGAAAATGCACCCCATAATTTGTTAGCCAATTTTTCCTGAATACGGCAATACCCCATATGTGGTGGTAAACTGCTGTATGAGAGCTGGCAGAATTCAAGCGACATCTGCGTTTTCTAACATTGAATTTGCTGAAATAGATTTCAAGGGCCATAACTTTTTTATTTTTTGTTGACTTAGCTGTTTTGGAGCTCATTTTTATGCGGGGTGAGCTTTAGTTTTTAACAGTTGGTAACATTTTGGGTACTACGTATATGACTTTTTGATCACTTTTTATTTAATTTTTTATGAGGTGAAGTGGCTAATATTGCAAATTTGCCAGTGTTTTTTTATTTTTATTTTTTATGGGGTTCTCCATGTGGTATACTTGATAAGATGGTTGTATTCTGTGGGTTGATACGGTTCTGGCAATACCACATTTATATTGTTTTATTCATGTTCTACCACTTTTATATTATAAAATCACATTTTATTAAACTTTTTTTTTGCGTCACCAAATCGAAGACTCATAACTTTTTGTTATTTTTCATCACTGTAGCTGTGTGAGAGCTTGCTTTTTGCAGGACAGGTTGTAATTTTTATTGGTATAATTTTGAGGTCTATACAGTATGGCTTTTTTAGCACTTTTTATTAATTTGTTATGAGGTGAAGCAGGCTAAAATTGCATTTCTGTCACTGTTTTTCATTTTTTATGGGGTTCTCCATATTGTATATTTGATATGATAATTTTATTCTGGATATGATTATGGTGACACCAAAATTTTATAGTTTTTTTCATTTTCTACCACTTTTAAATCATAAAATCACTTTATATTAAACATATTTTTTGCATCACCAAAATCTAGGACCCATAACTTTTTTATTTTTCCATCAACATAGTTGAATGAGGGCTTCATTTTAGCGGGATGGGCAGTAGATTTTATTGGTTTCATTTTTGACATGCATATGACTTTTTCAGCACTTTTTATTAAATATTTTTGGGAGGTGAGGCAAAAAAACAGCAATTCAGCCATTGTTTATTCTTATTTTTTACAGTTTTCACCACGCGTGATTGGTACCATGATCATTTTATAGATCAAGTCATTACAGACGTGGCAATACCAATTATGTGTAGTTTATTTAGTTTTTTTTAATCTCTTATAAATGAGCGGATGTGAGGAAAGGCAATTTATTTTATTTTTAATTTACTTTTTAATTTTTTATTTTCACACTTTTTTTTTATCAAGTCTCACTTGGATCTTGAAGATCCAGTGGGGCTGATGGCTGTACTATACTTTGCAATGCTCTTGCATTGCAAAGTATAATACTATCAGTTTTACACTGATAGATAGCAACACTGGACGCCTTTGTAAGGCTTCCGGTTGCCATGGCAACCATCAGGCCGCTGCCATCGTAGCACGGCAGCCCGATGGTTGAGAGGGATGTCACTGACAGCAGCATGTAAGGGGTTACAGTAGAGTATCAGCATACAGCTGACACTCGCTTCTGATGGTCGCGGCTCAGGAACAGAGTCGCGGTCATGAAATACAGCAGGGAGACCGCAACAAGGATAAAAGATGAGGGCTGGGGGCAGGGGACACTGATGAGGGCAGAGGTCTTCAATGGGGGCAGTAGACATGGATCTGAGCAGGCGGGCACAGTTGCCGGCACATACACAGTGCGCGGCAGGGCACACAGAAGGGGGCAGAGGGCTCACATATTGGGGGCACGGAGCATATAGTGCCTGATTTCAGACTGCAGAATGTAGATCAGAGCCTCAAACCGGTACTTTTACACTGCCGCGATCCGATTGGTTAGTCTGCATTGCTGGACACTGGACTGTCCGTGACAGTGGCAGTCCAGGGGCAGAAGCTTTAATCCAAGTGCTTCGTAGCGCTTTGATTAAAGAGCTGCCATAACGTTTATATACGTGCTATCTGCACAGGGCATGCCGGGAAGGGGTTAAACAGGCAACATAAGACCTCAAATGAGTGCAGTATTTCAGAGTTAAAAGTTCACGCATTGATCGACAATTTATGAAAGGCAATAAACACATCATGTTATTAGAGCATAGATACCGATTATACAAAGTTATGACCTTCAAACCTTTTTTCCTATATTGGCACATATTTATCTGCTCTTATGAGATTGCCATGCTAACATTGCTTAAAACATTGGACAATAAAACTTTTGTCTAGTGTATTTTAATTTATTATAGGCTAACTCTGTTAAACTGTGGAGATCACTGGATGTAAATGGAGCGGTCTTCTCCACTGACGAGCAGACGCTTGCCGGGAAGGAGCACTTATTTCCCGACAATCACCAGCTGAATTGTCCCGTCTGAAGGGAACTTAAGGCCCAAAACACTTTACTTTGCTATGCCTAGAACAGACTATGACTAGTATTCTTTGCATTCCTTTGTCCTGCATCACAGCCTGTATTAGGAGCCCTTATATAGGCCAGAGGATCAGGACAACTATCAATAATGAATGTTCTTATGAATCAGTTCCTATTAATTGGCCTGTGCAAAGGTACCACAGATCCCCTGACAAGTGTGCAAAACAAACAGTCGCTTATCAAGCGGCTCATACCCCTTTCACTTTGCATCAGTCTGTGAGAGGGGTTTTAAACGAGTGCCGATTATCTTAAATATTGCCGATCAGCCCTCGTTATTGGGCTTTGTAAGAGGACACTAATACAGTTTTACCCAAATGAGACATTTAAAGCATATCCACAGGATATACAATACATGTCTGATATGTTTAGCAATCCAGAGATGAGATAACTAGGTGGTCTTGTAAGCATGAGGCTCTCTCCATTGTAGTTTATGGGAGTTGTGAAACTCACAGCTGATTTACTAACTCCCATACACCATAAAAGAAATTAAATGCCATGCCTCAAATAAGAGTGCCTCCTTGTTTTATCTGCAGCCCTTTGAAGAACTTTAGTCTATCAATGTGGCCATCAGACCAGATAAAGGATTGTGCACCTCTGCTCTAGACGGATAAACAGAATCATATATCACAAAATTGGTGGTATCAATGCAGATGCAGCAGATATTGGTGATGTACATACCCTGTGGACCACATTGCACTGAACAGTCCAGATATCAAGCCCAAGGTGCTAAGGCCTTCTTCAAAGCCATTCTCACTGGAAGCAAATGAGATATGAATATTACAAAAGTGTGGTACTGTAAAACCGCAAATAATGCAACTACCATAGCTGCCTGACCATTTACAGTGCCTTGCGAAATTATTTGCCCCCCCGGAACTTTTCAACCTTTTGCCACATTTCAGGCTTCAAACAAAAAGATATAAAACATTTTAAATTTTTGGTGAAGAATCAACAACAAGTGGGTCACAATTGTGAAGTGGAACAAAATTTATTGGATCATTTAAACTTTTTTTGTAATAATAAAACTGAAAAGTGGGGCGTGCAAAATTATTCAGCCCATTTACTTTCAGTTCAGAAAACTCACTCCAGAAGTTCATTGAGGATCTCTGAATGATCCAATGTTGTCCTAAATGACTGATGAAGAGAAATAGAATCAACCTGTGTGTAATCAAGTCTCCGTATAAATGCACCTGCTCTGTGATAGTCTCAGGGCTCTGTATCATGAAGACCAAGGAACACACCAGGCAGGTCCGTGATACTGTTGTGGAGAAGTTTAAAGCCGGATTTGGATACCAAAAGATTTCCCAAGCTTTAAACATCCCAAGGAGCACTGTGCAAGCGATCATATTGAAATGGAAGGCGTATCAGACCACTGCAAATCTACCAAGACCCGGCCGTCCCTCTAAACTTTCATCTCAAACAAGGAGAAGACTGATCAGAGATGCAGCCAAGAGGCCCATGATCACTCTGGATGAACTGCAGAGATCTACAGCTGAGGTGGGAGAGTCTGTCCATAGGACAACAATCAGTCGAACACTTCACAAATCTGGCCTTTATGGAAGAGTGGAAAGAAGAAAGCCATTTCTCAAAGATATCCATAAAAAGTCTCGTTTACAGTTTGCCACGAGCCACCTGGGAGACACACCAAACATGTGGAAGAAGGTGCTCTGGTCAGATGAAACCAAAATCCAACTTTTTGGAAACAATGCAAAACGATATGTTTGGGGTAAAAGCAACAC